>CM055959.1:95913232-96170732 GCA_029490685.1 Schizonepeta tenuifolia
CCTTTATTTTTTTAATGACCAAGAATTAATGAGAAGAATAAAAGGGTAATTAATCTACTTTAACTAATGATTTAAGTTAAAAGTCAGCTAATATTTGTCAGAAGAGATAATCCTAATTGGGCTTTCAGTTTTACCGTAATTTAAACTTTTACAGTTTTAGATAGTGGTTTTGTATCGTATACACGACATGCATAACTATACCATCTATACATAATAGAGTGGCAATCTATTATAAAAATCATTAGTATTTGAAAATAAATGCAATTACTTGTATAAATTACATCTTTTTTTTTTTTTTATGTGAAAAAGTATAATTAAAAATTACATTCTCCACTCACAATACTTTTACCATTCAATCTCACCCATTCTCCGACTTTTAAAATTCGTGTCATTTTCTTTGAACTATACTTATCATGGAAAGAGGGAGTATAAAAATAAGTGAAAGTGAAACCAAGCATCCAAGCATTGCGGTCTTATTATTTTTGTAGTTTGAGTTAGGTGACCAAGAGCAGGGGCAATTGAACCATGAACCTCTTTATTTATAAAGAACTTCACCACTTTAACATTCCGGTCTTATTTATTTATTTTATTTTTTTGACATGGAGAAGGGTAGCGGTGGTGTTCGAACTTGAAATCTCACTGTGTACAGACTGAAGTTGTACTGTTTGGTGTCCCCTTTGGGGACTTGATCACTCATACATAGTCTGTATATATAGAATGACAAACTTATAACGTTTTTTTCGACCTATCACTAAAAAGCGAGGAAATTTTATGCTACATATACATGCACTATATCCCTATTCACACGATAATAATATTTTTATCAATACAAAATATGTTATTAAAATATTATCATGTGAAAGGTGGGTACAAATAGCTAAAATATAATTTCTCGCCATAAAAAAGGTTGCAAGTATACTAAAATCATTTAAAAAAATAAAATAAAAGAGTCAACGTCAAGGTTCAAAATAACAGTTTTTGGCATCCCCACAAGTATATCACTTTCAGATAATCATGAAATAATCACATCATGTTTGTTGAATTGAATTCAATTTTGGATTCTAAAAGTTGAGCTTTCGGCAAATTAATGAGAACGCGATCACGCCTTTTAGTTGGCCCATGTCTCCCCATCTATTTATCAAATGCCACTTTTCCTAAAAACTGCGTGACAATTGGAATTAATTTACTATAATGTCGTGTCACATTGTAAATGGCGAAAATGTGACATAAAACGTTTTACTTTCAGTCAAATTGCGGTAATCAATCAATGACGAGGGAAATTAATGTTTATGTTAAATTTAGTGGGCTGAAAATAAGCCCAATATAGTTTCTTTTATTGGACAAATCTGTGATGATGGAATGGGCCTAATCAACTGAATTTGGATATTATGAGCAGCAGCCCCTTGAAATTTTTGTTTTCTTAATTCCGTCTTCTTAGGTTCATATTAATTCTGTAAAGTTGTTTCTGCATAATTTCCTTGGGATTAAGCTGACATCGGAACACAACATTGCCTAGTTTTGTTTTCTTGTGAACGAAACTTTAGAACAAACTTAACAAATTGACTTTTAGGTTGCGTAACTTTAGTTGTAAATTTATCATTATTTTCATAATTTTTTATCATATATTTACTAGGATGGAAAAAAAATTATTAGATTTAAGAACTCCAAAAGTCTTGGCCGATTTTTTTAGATACAGAAAAATAAATAGAGGTAATTTATTCCCGAATGTTTTAAATGATGATGGATTTTCTTTATAGGGAAAATGAAAAGGTTATTAATTTATAAATATTTAAAAAGAAATAGTATTTCAAAAATAAAATCTAAAAGAGTTAAAGTATGTTTGAATTTTCATGCAATGACATATGATGTATGTAACATGCGTGTGTGTGTGTGTGTGTTAATTTTGTGTTTGGCCGTGTGTATACAATGGCAAGCAAGACGGTAAGTTCGATGCTGGATCCCAACATCCAGCAAGATGGTCTTGCTGTAATTAATTGAGATAAAACCGATAGGATATGACAAAAAATTAGAGAGAGAGAAAGAGAGAGAAATGGCATGCATGCAAGAGAGGGGGAGAAAAATTTGTGGAGATTTTGTTTAGCATGCATGCTTAAACACATAATGTTTTGAACTTTCCATCCCCTTGCCACTTGTCTGCCATGCACAATTAGGAGGCTATAACCATAAATATGGCACCTAAGCGTACACAAAACTCTCCCTTTACAAACTCCAACACTCACATTCTCAATCATCTCCAAACAAACAAGCTCCTTCACAACCCCTCCATATCTGCCACCAACCACCACCTCTCCACCAACATTAGAAAAAGAACAGCCGGTCTGAGAGAAAAGAGAGGTCGAGAGAAAACGAAGGGAGAAGAGGAAAGGCTAGGTGTAAAATGGCTAAGTTATCTTTATTCATGTTGTTCTTGTATTTACACTCTAGGAGCATGCTAGGGTGAACAAGTTTATGTTAAAGCACGATATGTATTTGGTGTTGAAAATATAGCTTAGAAACGAATCCATGAAGTTATAAACCAAATACGAACTTATGTGCGTATAGATGAAATTATGAGTTAGGATTCCATGGCTTAAAAGCATGTCGTGTGATTTGATATGCTCTAAGAAGGTGTTATATGTTGTGGCATGAGGTTAGTGAATCGTAAACATGAATTATATGTTAGTTAGAGTTCTAATAATTGAGTTCAATATATGCAGAGTGTCCAATCCCAAAATGAAGTCGTTCTAAGTTAATTTACTATGCTTATAAAAATCGAGCAAAGCTACTACAAAAGTGGTTTTTTCCAGAAAATTTCTAAGTATAGTCCTTAAGTGTGAATAAATGGCCAATGGCCCCTTTTCAATCCAACATATATCCCAACCTTAAAATATCTTCTAATAAGACTAATTTCATGTGAAAGTATGTCGTTCAAGGTTTTTGAAATGGTAACTTATGTGGCTAGATGATGTCCGTACAGTCTGTGGTGAGTTGACAAAGATGGCTACTTGGTTAGCTTTTTAAGCACGCTAATTGTAAAAATTGAGCGAGTGAATTCCTGAATTTTGTTCTTAATTTAGTGGGATTCTGTGGTTCTATGTATTGATGTGTAAACTAAATATATGACGTATGTGCAATGTGATAGAACAAGTATCATTGCATGAATAGTTGAATTATTGCGGATATATTTTGGAGTAACATGTTTATATGGATTAAATGAGATAAGCCTTTTAAGGATTTTAATCGTATGGACTTTATCAAGAGGAAGGTTTAGACCTTCAAAGATAAAATAGATGGATTTGGACTATTTATTTAATTAGGAGCCCAATAAACTTTTTATGTGCTTATATGTGAATGGGCCTTGGACCATAGTAGTTAATTAATTGGGTTTACTAATTTAATTAGTCAATGTTACTTGACCTAATTAATTAATTGATTATTCTTTTTTAGTTAAAAAATAGTACTACTTATTAATTAAATATATACCTTTATTAGTTAATCAGATATTCTTTAATACCTAAATAATTTCTTATTAATTCATTAGATATTCTTAAAGGTAAAGTAATTATTCTAAATTCATTAATTGATTTTCTTAAATGATTATGTGAGAATTATGTATATATTTGTATTACTATAAGAGTCTCTCAATAATGATAACTGAATGTTAGTATGTTATACGTAATTAAGGAATTAAGTGTACTACATGGATATTATAAAAATATAAGATTTATATATTTAAGTGACATGTTTACTGATTATAAACACGGGCGGAGCTAGCAATTTTTTATTGACCGGACGAGATTCCATCGGATAATTTTGAAGATTTTTTGGATAATATTATATTCCCACCACCTTATTTCATTATGCATATTCCCATCACCTTATAAATTATAGTAGAGTATTTACGTGATGTATTTCATTTTTGCAAATTAGTATATTGAAATGGACGTCCAAATAAGGAAAATGAGTATAATAAATGAGACAGAGGTTATGCTAGTAAAGAAATGGGGTTAGATTTCGGAATATTTAATATAAATACACAATCAAAATAAAAAGGATTTATATGAGTATAATATTTATTGGCTAAATATTTTATGCTCTCCTACCATTGTTTACCATGCATTATGTGAAATTGGCTATTTGCCAATAATATATGATTGGCCTTGGGCTCTGCATAAGCCAATGCAGTGTGCACGTGAAATTATGATGGGAACAATGAAATTATTTAGCTTGTACGATTTAACCTTGATTACACTTTGAATATTTATAATTATTTATAATAGAAATTTATTTGCATAATTATATCTTTGATAAATTTAAACTATTGCCCTTAAAATAATTATAATAAAAGGAATATATTAAATAAACTAAATTATGTAAGAATTGTAAGCATTTGCTAGCCCTAGATTTATATCTCATTATATTATCCCTTCATTTAGAAGGATATATAAAAAGCAAACACAACCTTAGTTTTTATCTTTTCTATAACACAATGATTATTATAGGTCTCCGATGAGATGAAATGAAATGAAATAAAATGTTTTGTTTGTGTGTTAAATTAGTAGTAGAGTGGTTGCGCGTGAGGCTAAAGGGCTTGAATGGAAGTCCCACCAAATATATACAGTATATTTTTCTAAGTGATTATTCAAACTGCAACTTGCCCTATATGCACACTATATAAACGGCTTATATATGTTTTTACTTGAAGCACTTAAATTAGTGGGAAATATACTTATTTAATGTGGTCCAACTTGATGTAGCTAACTTTTTTATTTGTTTTGGTGATACAAACTGTGACATGCTCTAACTAATTAAAATGAGGCGGCGGATATGCTTACTTAAGAGCTGAATTTTATAGTGAGAGACAGGTAAGTTCATACGTACGTTTATCGCGAAAAGATAATGTTTCTATTAGTATATAAGGTGGAAATTAATGGCCCCCAAATGGTCAAGTGATAAAAGACTGAAAGGTCTCAGGTTTGAATCTCATAAAGTGCCTTTATAGGTCTAGTTTGTTACACATATATTTGAAAAGTATAGTTTGTAGTTACTTATACTGTATGTTTTGCACGCTACTGTACAATAGTTGGTTATCACGTGATTCAAAGTAATCACGCGTTAAATGGTTTTTGTTCTGTTTTCAGGATCCTCAAGGCCAAAATTTTCAGCTTGTTTCAAACAATCAAATATGACATGTTTTCCTTTTTGGATCGTTCTATTTAATATGATCTATTTCCTTTTGTGGAAAGAATTAAGACTTTTTAAAGGTAAAAGAACTACTTTATTAGCACTTTATTGACTAAAAAATACTTAATTTATTGATTAAAAAAATTATTAACACTTTATTACACCTAATTCTTTTTTTCTTAGTCTCTGTGCCTAAAAGAAATATGTTATATTGAACGAGACAGAAGGAGTATAATACAAGAGCAACGATGCATACCAAAAATAGTGGCCGCAAATTATGATACTTATTTTTGAGAAAAATTACAAATGTATATGTTTATGTTGTCAAATAAAGCACATATAAGTGAGACCTCTATATCACGTAAAAGTGAGACTACTATACAAGGTGAAAAGATATTATAAAATTAAGAAATAAAATCCACGTTCTAATATGATATATAAAGAATTTCTAGGAATGGATGGAAGAGGAAACGGTAAATTAAGAAAAATAATTAATAAATACATTTTGTATTTATCGTAAAATTTCTAAATTAGGTATCTTTCACCTGCTCTGCATTTAACAATGATTGTGTGGTTGAGATCTCTTTAAGCTTGGAAAAGACATAAAGTTGAATTATATTCTACATCGAACAAAAATAAATAAATAAAATAAAGTGAAATATGGATTCTATAAAAAAACGAGAAACTAAAGAGGCCATTTCATTGTATTGCAAGGTTATTAACCGAAGTGATGGATGGCAATGCAACAAACAACTTCATCCTGAAATCTGACACCGAAAACGGCGGCGGCAGCGGCGGCAGAGGTAGCGGACGTCGTGGCGGCGGTGGCGAGGGTATAGACCTATCCGTCAGGCAGATGGAAGGACGAGAAGCCGATGTGGAAAGAAGCATGAGTTTCACTAAAACTTATCAACCTCCTCCACAAAGAGAAAAGGTAGTTACAATTTATCTTGTATATTTACTAACATTAACATATAGTACTATAATTCCTCAAAGTATTAAGATGTGCATGATGTTTGATTTTCTTGATGGTTTGATTAGGGTCAAATATTGCATTAGTTCCGATGACTATGATTCAAAATTAAGAGGACGCTCTGCTCAAAAAAAAAAAAAAAAAAGGACGCGATTTTAGAGGATAAATTTTTGTGGTCTCACTGAATATGATAACAATACTTGTACCTAATTAAGATAGTGATAGACAATGAGATAAAAGATTCAACACACTGAGATATAACTGAAAATGACATAAAAGTTAAAAACTATATACTACTTCAAAATTTCAACGAGCTAATTTGTGAGTTTTTTTTTTTAAATTAAAAATACTCCCTCCGTTCCGTTCAATGAGCCCATTTGGGATGACCATGAAGATTAAGAAGAAGAGCGTTAGATGATAAATAGTGCGATTAAAGTAGTGTTGTTGATGTTAAAGTGGGTTGAGTGGAAAACACTGTACAATAAAGTAAACAACACTATTCACGTTTGAGTGTGACATAAAGTGAGTTTTAGTGTATTAATCTTTGTCAAATAAGGAAATGAGACTTATTGAGTGGGACACCCGAAATGGCAAAATGAGACTTATTGAACGGGACAGAGGGAATATATACTTTTATTCGTAGATTCCTACTATATATTTAGGATTACAGTAAAACAACTATAAATTAATACTCTATAAATTAATAAACTCTTTAATATAATAAATTTTTCCGGTCCCGACTCGGGCCATTGTAAAAAATCATCAATTTTAATAAGATAATAATTTAGTAACTTTTGAAGATCCCCTCTTTAAATATATAGGTCTCATCAATACCATAAATTAATAATTTTTAATTATTACAATTATGTTTACCATAATAATTTGTTAAAATATGAATTTATTGTTACCTGTTGTTCATGAAACTTAAGTTTAAGTGGATTTCATCTCTAAGTTTTTAATTACATCAAAACAAAGTTGTAGAGTTCTCCATTTAAATTTAAATCTAAGTGAATTACATATCAACCTTTTGTAATTGTTTTTGAAATTTAATGTCGAGTTCTTCAACTGAAATAAAAAGTTAAGCATGATTGTCGTATTTGATGCTTTCTTTCGCATTGAAAATTGATCGATGCATGAGCATATTCAATTAAAATACATAAATTTCTTTAATTTTAACACATTAATGAACAATGTACAATTTATTTCTACTTATGATCTTTTCAATTATATTTATTAAAATTGAAAATCACTCTTTCAATTAATAGATTGTTAATTTATCGATATATTAATATCTTTCTAAATTAATAAAATTTTATGGTTCCAATATTATTAATTTATAGAGATGTTACTGTACATTGTTATTTATAAAGGTTAAATATGATCAAGTTTGGATGAGTTGATATTGACAAATTTATTTAAAAATTTAGAGTCGCTAGCTAGTAATTAAGTCAAGCAAACTCGAGCTTGATGCTAATAACTAGTTAGAAATGTCAATTTAGTCTAAAATCAACGAGCCGACCTGAATACATCAAAAAAGATGAAGGTTATGACAGAAACGTTCTAGTCCGAAAAAAAAATTTAGTCTGATGATCTGAACTGAAAATAGCCTAGTCCAAAAACTAAGTAGGTTAGTCAATTGACATCCTACTATTAGCTTGACAATAATATTGTGGTTAATTAGGATTATTCAAGTTGGGAGACCATTGTTTTGGCTTACCAATCTCTTGGAGTAGTTTATGGAGACTTGGGAACTTCTCCAGTCAATGTTTTCTCGGCAACCAGCTTGAAAAACCTCACAGAAGAAGATCTTTTGGGAACTCTAAGCCTCATCATATGGACTCTAACATTTCTTGTGTTGATCAAATATGTCTTCATCGTCTTGCATGCAAACGATCATGGCGAAGGTGGAACCTTCGCTCTCTATTCCTACATTTTCCGACACATCAATTTTAGGACCAAATTCACCATTCAGAACACGAGGTTGGAGTCTGATTCCACCATGGCGTATTACACCGGAGGAGGAGGAAGCCCGTTTTCGACTAGGACTAAGGAGTTTCTTGAGAGAAGTTCTTCTGCTCAGAATTTTCTCACTGTAATAGTTCTGTTGGGAACTTGCATGGTTATTGGAGATGGTGCTCTTACCCCTGCAACTTGTGGTAATTTTTTTTAAAATAAGCTAATTTACGCGTAATGCAATGTAATAAAAGATGTAACATGATGATAATTAAACATGGTCGTTGCTTTTCGTGGTGTAGTTCTTTCGGCCCTTCAAGGGATTCAGTCGCGCTCTTCCAAGATAACACAAGGTTTGTGGAGAATTATGATTCCGAATTTTTTTAATAATAGTTTTTATGTGGTTGATGAGGATTTTTCTTTTTTTTTTTGTTTATTTTCAGAGCATGTGGTTTGGATATCAGTTGTTATTCTAGTAGGATTGTTTATGTTTCAACGTTGTGGGACAAGTAAAGTTAGCTTCTTATTCTCTCCAATAATGTTGGTGTGGTTTGCTACCAATGTTTCAATTGGTGTTTACAACATTATCAAGTATCATCCTTCCATTCTCAAAGCTGTATCACCACACTACATAGTCAAATTCTTCATGGTCAATGGTAAAACCGCCTGGGATCTTCTTGGAGCTGTTTTCTTGAGCATAACAGGTATGTGAGTGTGTGTGCGCACGCGTGTGTGTTGTGTTACATGGTCCAAAATACAATACTTCCATAATAGAAGCAGGGGTTAATATCACTCTCAATCATAAGTTTTGGTGTATTTTTCAATTATATCCGAACATTTTCAATGTATATGAAATCGTAACAACAAAAGAGATTTTGAAACTCAAAATTGATTCAAGACTTTTGAAGCACATGTGATTTGAGCTACCCCCCTTGTTTAAAATTTTCATCATCGAAGGTTCATTTCCGCTGTATCATCCTCGCGACTCGATTCGCTACTAGATATCTGACGAAAAATTTGAAAACATGGACGAACGAACAGATCACACAAAAAAGGCTTCAAAAGCTCTCAATCAATTTTGAGTCTCAAATACTCTTCCATTATTTCGATAATAGAATTAATACACATTGTGAAACTAAGAATGAAATTTAAACTTTTAAACATAATGATCTATACTTATATACTATGTTTGGTAGGTAGTATTAAGTCATATTATATTATCAATATGGGTTAATGTATTGTTTGGTAGGAAAAATTATTAATACTACAAGCCCTTTATTAGGCTCAAGCCCGGTATTATAATACAAAGATGAGCATACTAATAAAACCACCAACCCCCTGGTATTATTTATGTGAGTTCAACAGTAATTCATATTAAATGACAAAATTACAAAATTGCCCACCCTTCTCTCTTCTACCTCTCCTCTCATGGTCTCACCCCATTTTCATTTTCATTGACAAAATGTTGTGAGGTTGGTGAGGAGGCCGAGCTGAGATGGGATTTCTCCGGCGAGGAAAGGGTTGCCGCCGATTCTGAGGTGCTGGAGAGAAACTAATGAGCCGAGTTGAGATGGGATTGAGCCGTTTAAGAGATTATCTTGAAGGCAGAGAACTTGGAGGGAGGAGAGGTTTGATAGCGGCGGCGGGATTACACCGGTGAGTCTGTTTGAGTTGAGGTAAAGGAATTGAAGAGAGGAGAGGCGGCCGAGCTCCGGTGGGATGGGGCCGGAGAGGGAGTTGGAAAAGAGGTCGAGGAGGCGGAGATGAGAGAGAGAGGCGAAGGAGGTGGGGATAGGGCCGGAGATGTTGGTGGTGGAGAGGTTGAGGAGCTGGAGGGAGGAGAGAGAGGCGGAGAGAGAGGAGAGGTTGAGGAAGGTGTTGGGGATGGAGAGAGAGGAAAGGTTGAGGAAAGTGTTGTTGTAACTCATCGAGTTACAGAGAAAGAAGGCAGCCGAGTGTGGAGAAAGAGAAGCACAAATAGAGAGAGGTGGGAGTGGAAGAGGAAGAGGAAGAGGAAGAGGAGAGAGAGGTAGAGTATTTTTTTAGGTAGGGATAAAATGGAAAAATTATATATTAACATGGTTTTAACATAGTGTACCAAACAATAAACTTTGACAAACAGAATTCTTATATTTTCTACCAAACATACAAAAAGTACTATAATTTATCATACCATATTCGTATTATTTATCACAATATTATTAGTATTCCTACCAAACGAGCCCAAAGAGTACTATTTGTTTTATAAATTTTGATTTGCCTATTAAACCCCTATTATATTAGTATATTTAAAGATGATATTGTAATATGAATTTGTATGTATATGCTATAACTAAAAATATGCACACGTTTTTGCTCATGTAAACCACGTGCATTTTAATGATTTAAGAGAAGTAATGCAATATAATGCATTATATTTATAAAATGTATAATATTTTATTAATAACACGATTGACTTATTGAATTTGTTAGTATATGCTAAAACTTTAAATATGCACACGTTTTGCTTGTGTAAAGCACATGATGTTCATTTTTATAAATATAGTATTTCATTAATAATAGGATTGCTTGATTAAATTTGTTTGTATATGCCTAAACTAGAAATATGGTGTTATTGTTCGTGCAAAACACATGCATTTTACTAAATAATAAGAAGTGTCAACAGTGAAGTTGAAAGTGATAGTAATCCGTACAATAGAAGAATGATTTGGTGATTTGTGATATAAATAGGGGCTGAGGCTATGTTTGCTGATTTGGGTCACTTCAACAAAAGGGCTATACAGGTTGGAAACAAACCTCCTTTCCATGCTTAATTAGATTTCAATTTCTCATCATCTAATTTATGGTTTACTTTTTGCAGTTGGGCTTCTCTTTGGTAGTTTATCCATCATTAATACTCACATACGCAGGCGAAACAGCTTATTTAGTGAAACACCCTGAAAACATCACCAATGCCTACTACAGTTCTGTTCCAAGTCAAGTTTACTGGCCCATGTTCGTCATTTCCACACTAGCCGCGGTCGTCGCCAGCCAGTCGATGATCTCCGCGAGCTTCTCCATCGTCAAGCAGTCGCTCGCCCTTGGCTGCTTCCCGAGGGTCGACATAGTTCATACATCCTCCAAGCACCAAGGCCAAGTCTACTCCCCCGAGATCAACTACATTCTCTTGATTCTCACCGTCGCCCTCGTTGTCGGGTTCAAAGGCGGTGTCGAGCTAGCTAACGCATATGGTGTGGTGGTGATATGGGTCATGATCATAACCACATTTCTCACAAGTTTGGTAATGCTGGTGATTTGGAAGAAAAATATTGTCTTTGTATTAGGGTTTCTGTTGCCGTACGTTTTAATGGAGGGAGTATTTATGACATCATTGCTCAAGAAAATCCCACAAGGGGGATGGGTGCCCTTCGCCATATCAGTCTTCTTCATGATTGTGATGTTGTCATGGACGTACGGAAGAAGCAAGAAAACGACATACGAGGCCGAAAACAAGATGAGCATAAGCGAGCTGGACGACACACTGTCCGGCAGCAGCATCTGTCGGACTCCGGGCATTTGCTTCTTCTTTACGGATCTCGTGTACGGCATTCCGCCCATCATCCGCCGTTACATCCAGCATACAAGCTCGGTATGTGAAATCATGGTCGTCGTCACCATCAGAACTCTACCCATCATATCCGTTGCACCCGACGAGCGCCTCATTGTGGGGAAGCTGGGGCGCAAGGGGGTTTACAGGTGCTTGATTCAGTTCGGATATAAGGACGTGGAGGACATGAATGGAGATGAGTATGTCGATTTAATACTCGCTAAACTACTCGAGATGATTGATGATACAAGCGAAAAGCAGAAGATTCAAAGTGCGATGCAGAAAAGGATCACGTTTGTTACGGGGAGGACGATTCTCAAGGCAGACAAGAAGAGTGGGGTGATTGCAAGATTCACCATAGATTATCTGTATAGGTTTCTACAGAAAAACAGCAGACCTGCAGTTTCTGCGTTCCGGACCCCGTCCGAAACAACGCTGCAGGTCGGAATGCTGTATGAAATCTAAAGCCAGATTCCAGTAAATGTATAAACAATTATGGAAAGGCTGCTGGCATGATGCATTTAGGCATGAACTAAAAGTTGAAATAATAAGCAGAGGATTTTAATTATAGAAAGCATTTGAAAGATTTAACTACACATACAAACAGTTTAAAGCAATGTGTCTGACCTTTTTTTCTAGGGGCACGTCTTGGACCTCGATTTAGTCCAAATTTAGGACTTCAAGGATAGATTAGACTATTTGATACATAAAATGTAAGAAGCAAAATGTTGGAAGATAAAGGGCCAACCACTCGTCCACACAAAATCACGGTTAGCCCATGGCGTATTTCTGAGTCCAGCTCCTTGCAGTGGTCTCGTACTTGGTCCTGTCGGTTTTATACATATGGGCAATCTCTGGCACCAAGGGATCGTCGGGGTTTGGGTCTGTCAGCAAAGAGCATATGGAAAGCAACACCTGAAGTAAAAACAAACTCGATCAGAAATCTGAATTAATCTAGCAAAATGTTATTTACAAGAAAGGAAGACACAATTGATTGGCATTATGACCAAGGAGAATGGGTGGATTAGAGACATAGCAAATAAACCTTAGAGATAGTTAGGGCTGGGCTCCACTGCTCCTTCAATATGTCGAGACATATGCTTCCGTTGCTGTTGATATTTGGGTGGAAAACTTTTGTCCTGAAAGCAACCTGCAAATTCATCGAGCAGAAGATGTCAGACAAGCAAATCATAATTGACAAAGAGGAATCAGAATCAAGCATAAAATCAAGGGATGGTGAATGAGTTATGCAAATGCCAAATCAGAAATAAGCGATAAACCCAAGAACCATGGACATTATACAGGTATATAAATACCTTCGGAGGCTTGAAAGGGTAGTCTGGCGGGAAATGAATGGTAACTAAGAAAACCCCTCCTGCATATGGACTATCTGGAGGACCCATGATTGTAGCTTGCCAATGAAACATGTCCTCAGCGACAGGACCTGGCATATACAATCGAGAAAAGCAAACAATAACAATGCAGGAAAAAATCTTGAGGTCAAATTTGAAATATAAAACAAAAGGCTGATAGACAGTTAAGAAAAGAGAAATCACTCAACAGATTTGCATAAAACAGCAATAACATGAAGCGAAATAATAAAGAGGGAAGTCGGCCAGAGTGCTAGAGACGATAGCTGGTTTAATGGCCGAGGAAGAAAAGGGCATTTTACCCAATCACAGTCCGTATTCATTGTTACCACTTCACCCTTTCCAGATACAACTGACCCAGGACAAGTAATTCAGTAATTGTATGAATAGCAATGAAGAATAAGCATACTGATAATAAGGCAAATCCACATCAGATGCTACGTTAAAGGATATGGCTTTCACAAATGGAGCTGTCTACTGCATAATGATCAGTGGAGTAGTTTATCAAATGAAAAACTTGATAAGAACTTCATATTCAATATGCCTAAGAACATGTGGGATGGACAACTACACATAGATAGGCACATCGGCCATGCTCCTGGTCCCACCCAAATCAGATATCAATATAATGTTTACATATAGAACTTTCAGTGAATTGGACTTGTCACTCTTCAAAATTTAAATATTCCACTACTAACAGAAGATATAATGGGACCTTTACATACATTTACATATTCATGCAGATCCTTAAAAGCTTCAAGATAAGAGACTCCTCTAAATAGAAAATTCCTAAACCTTGGTAATTTAGGTGCAAGCAAAATCGAGCTCGACATCAATTCTACACAATGTATCAATTCAAGCAAAATCTGGAAACTATAACAAATCTACATAAATAACATCCACCAAAAATGGCCTAAAAAACCACCAAAATCCCCGACAACCAGAAAAAGGAAAGCAAACACATCAGATAAATTAACAGTTTATGAAAATTCGACCAAAATAAACAGGCCCACGCAAAACAACCCTTACACAAATTTACAAGAACCAATTTGGGCCGAAATCACTTCATTTGCAAAAGCAATTACACACACACACACACACACATTTTTACCTGCAGAAATGAGAATCGAAACCCCTTTTTTTTTGTTACGAATTTCTAATTCAAATTTTCATGAAATGTAGCTACACGTACCAGCACTGCAAGAGGTAGGAGGATCCTTTTGGAGATCCTTGAGCTCCTTCAAGATCCGCTTTGAAGCCATAGCGATTCCTATGATCCACCAAAAAACAACTCAGATCTAAATTTTCTACGAAATTCCCCAAAAAGAATATATGAAGAAAGAAGAAATTAAACGGAATTCGGTGAAATTGGTACCTGATAGAAAGATTGGATCCTCCTGCCTGCGTAATTCAAAGGGAAAGTTTTATTACTTTTTCACAGAAAAGTGGACGACGAAAATGAAATTGCAGAGGAATCGTTTGTGGAGAGAGGAGATTACTTTTATAGGGAAACTTGTCTATGCCATGAATAATAGACATCTACAATTTTCATTTTCTTTTTCCACAAAAATGTTTAATATTTTTAGTAATTATTATTGATGTATCTTATCAACTTGTTATTTATGAATTTCTCAAAAAAAATTTATTATAAATGTTTTTTTCCATATCATCTCACTGAATTTCATAATGTTTGGATGATTCCCATTTGCCATGTGGGCGCAATTAGTGGAGTTTTTTTACTACTATTTTTTATTTACTAGTACTATTATTATTATTTTTTTGGTTAAAAATACTGACTAATTAAGTATAGATTCTATCCAAAGTCCCATCGTTTTGTCATTGTAATTACTTAGATTTTCTCTAATGTTTTAAATATTATTGTTACTAAACTAAACATAACGGTGTCATAAGCTAGATCTTTTTAATTTAATAGTAGTAAGGGTTAAAAATAATTGTAGAGAGAAGGTGGGATAAAGTTAATTTGGAATTGGAATTTTGAAAACAACTTGGACGGCCAACTGTGGGATTTGGCTTAGACGTAAAATGCGCGTTTCTAACTTTTTGAAGTGTAGTGTGCGTTTTAGTTCATTCCAATGGGGCTCAAGTGGGTTTCTTGCTGGAACCTTGCTGGAGTTTGATAATGCAAGGTTTTTACTTTTCACTTTTACTTTTAACAGTTTACGTGGTGGTGGAATACCAGAATTTGCTTGCCGATTTCATTCACATTTTCTAATTCAGCCCACACCAAGCCCAGCTCGGTGGTTAGATATTTTTCCTCTAATTAAAAAATTAGAAATTCGATTCATATGTGCGTTTGTAAATTTAAAAAGAAAAAGAAAAGTAATCAAATTAGGTTATTGGGTTTGATTTATTGGATTGAGCTGCACTACAGATTACTCACTCTATCCACGATATGATTGCCACTTTTGTCATTTAGGTCCTTTCACGATCTAATTGTCACTTCCATTTATAATATTAGAGTCAACATAATACATTATATTTGGCTATATGGATAATTCTCATTATTCCGCTCACATTTATAGTGTGACACTTACTTCACTCGCTTTCTTAAAACTCTTCTTGTTCATAATGTGGCAACCATATCGTGAATTTATAATTTTGTTCCTTCATTCGAAAACATTTGAATCAAGTTAAAATAAAAAATAAAAAAATAAAAGAAGATAAAACGGTGAGTTCGTGAATCGTGATGAATAATCAATTATCTCTCAACTTTAAATTACAAACTAAAAATGGATTAATTACTTGTTCAAATATAATAGGATCAATTATTATCGACTAAAATCCCTCAAAAAAAAAAAAATATAAGCAACTAAAAAGTGATGTTGTATGAAGTTCAAGACACTTGATGATGGCAAAATGTTAAGATGAAGCAAATCTGGTAAAGCACGATTTTTCTAGGACATTAAAAGCAGCTAAAAAAAGGATATATATATATATATATAAACACTAAGGAAATATTGTGATCCCAACGTGGTTCATAGAGCAGATGGGATAACATGAAAACCTTTTCCCATTGTTTGAGCACTTAGAAATAGTGATAGACTCAAACAACCTTTCTTCATGTTAGGGGTTACACTTACACGAACTTTGGCTAATTTTGATTTTTCACACATGAACGTTTAATTTGCCCTTAAGATTTACACTTATGAACTTTCATTTTGATCGCAATTATGATACAGTTTTGATTTGAGGCGCCAAAATCAATTTTTACTTAGCAATCGAATTTCCAAAGCGATATAATAAAAGGTGTCGTTGAGTTAGAGCCACATTTCTTCTTCATCTTCACCATAAAAAAGAAAAACAAAACAAAAAAGTATTGTTTCCAAAAACCTTAAACGTAAATAGTTGTAAAACAAAGCTAACTATCTGTAAATAGTTGTAACCAAATAGTTGAGTAGAAAAACGGATAAGCCAAGTTTCGCCACTAAGACTAAATAACACATAATCACTAGTCATAATACTACTGATAATCATAGTCAGATTACAAATACTGCATAAATCAAAACCTAAGCATGAAACCTTAAAGCCGGCAAATGCGAGCACACATATATAAATAAATAGGTGATCTAGGCAAGCTCTATCGCCGTCTCTGGTGTCTTGCCACATGCTTCGATTTTCGTCTTCAGTTGAGGCGGCAACGCAGCGGTATCCCTAAGGATCAAAACTCTGAGCCTAAGAATCTCATCAGTCGACTCAAGTACTTCAAAGATGCAAGCATCATCACATTTCAGGTTGTTATCATCCGAGAACTTTCTCCAATCGGAGTTGTCAAACTTCGGTCTCTTGACTTTCCCAATGTAGGACACATTCCATGATCGACCACCATGTGTAAAAACTGCAGTGACATTAACACGAGGAAAATGGGGAACCGTATGTGCTGGTATGGCCTGTTGGAACCAAAAACTGAAGGAATTAGTTATGTAAATTAATCAGATAACTGGCAAATAAAATGCCAATTACAGCAGTAGTAGAAGTATTAGCTAGATATGGTGGCTCCATTGTGGGACAAGATTATTAATCTTGTAAGAAAAATTAATTAAAACAAAAAGAGTATACTATATATACACTGTAACAACAAGACATATATAGCTAGATCTCTGAGAAAGAGAGAAGAAAATAAAATGGAAAAAAGAAAACAGATGCAAAGTAGAATGATGGAGTATAATGTAAACAAATTTTTTATGAAGCTTTTTGTTGCATCAATGGTAAATAAGTTAATATATAGCATGACTGTGAGACGTAATCTTGTAAGAATAATGAACAAGTTTAGTATCATAATACAGAGATCGAAATGGAAAACATTCAGAGTAAAAACCAAAAAACGAATGAGTCCAAAACATACTAGCTAGTTCCATGAAGTTTAAAATATAAGAATATGTATGTAGAGTATGTTAAGAGAGAGAAACATCATAAGTAGAATGGAGAAGAGAGTTAAATTAGTACCAGACCGTAGGGGGTATTGACATGTGATTTTGATAGGATAATATCAAAAAATGGCTTGTCTCCTGAGAGACAGCAGAGCTCAACAGATTGTGCTTGTGAGGTAGCTCCATCACATGGAAAAGGAGTTTCATCTTTCATTGTGCAAACCTGAACATACATACATACATACATACATACATACAAACATACAAATTCATCATGGATTTAGAAGAAGCAAAAAAAAAAAAAAAAAATACAAAAAAATTACAGTAATATGGGAAGTGTTGTGCAGTTTACATACCTTGTCCTCCACAGCAATTGGGCGAGCATCTTGTTTGGAATTAGGAGCTGACATCTTCTTCTTCTTCTTCTTCTTCTTCTTCTTCTTCTTCTTCTTCTTCTTCTTCTTCTTCTTCTTCAATTCTACTTCTTCTTCTTCTCTCACTATAAATTAACAAAGAAAATGAAGTAGGTGGACAATACACAAAAATGGTAAAATCAAAGGGATGATGTATCAATCAAGTATCCAGTGGTAATTATTGTTATGGATACAAGAAATAGTAAGTGAAAATGCACGCCTATAAATGTACTGTACTTTTGTCTTAATTTTCAAAACTAGTTTACTGTTAAAATAGCAAAATACGCATACAACTAGATCAATGTTATGTATCCATAGCCTAGAACTACTACTACTATTAATTATAAAGCCTTGTAACTGTAAAAGTACTTATGTTGTAGTCTTTTCAAAAATATACTATAAGAGAGTCGGTGTAAACGAGCCGAGTCGAGCCAGCCGAGTATTAGCGTGCTCAAGCTCGAGCTCGACTCGACCGAGTTTGATATTTTTGAGCTCGAGCTCGACTCGGTTGGGCTCGGCAGTTGAATCTTGATCGAGCTTGAACTCAAACTTGAGCTCGTTTAAACTCTCAGAAAATTGAATAGAGTTACAAATCATTCCCATTACAACAAATCTTTCTCCAAATCAAATATAACATCTAAACATCTAAGTCAAATAAAATATCCGAAACAAATAAAACATAAACAGCTACACATTTTCATAAATGTGACATCGAGCATAAAACTAAGCAGGTTACAAACAAAAACTAAAAGAAACGAGCTGTTGCAATTTACCAGAATAAATCCCAATTCTATCTCCAATTTCCTCTTCCCAGCACCGCCAAGAAATAGAAGTCAGGTAGTGGCGTGGGTAGGCGGGTGAGGGAGGAATGCAGTTGTGGTTGAGAGAGAGCGGTGCGGTTGTCGGAATCGGCGCCTACGACCGGCGAGATTGGCGGGACAAGATTTTTACTTTTCACTCTGTGGCTACCCTAATTTCTATTCCACATTTTACACCATATTTGTAATTAAGGTAATGTTATAAGGGTAAAATTGTAAAATATGGGGAAATTGTAAAAAGAAAATCAAGTTTACATGATCCTGCCACTCCGGGTAAAATTACAAACGTTTTGATCCTGCCACTCCGGGCATATGAATCCCCCTGTAATCGGATGACACGTGGATATAACTTTGTTTTTCTTTAATTTTCTCACTTTATATTTAATGATTAATTTAAAAGAAAAGTGTTACCCCAGTTGAGTTTACTTGCTAGATAGCGCATGACTCTTGTAATATGAAAAAATGGCAGACGGATTGCAGATTTTAATAGTAAGATCTTTTAACCAATTAATATTTTCTGATAATTAAGAAAAACGAATTTAAATGCCATAATTTATTATTTATTCCAATTTACTTTCATTTGATACCATTAAGAGTAAAACTAAATATTCACTCTCTACATGAAACAAAGTCTTATCTAGGGTTGAGCATGTAGGTTAAAAAAGTTGGTTGAGTTATTAGTTTAGTTTGAGCCTCACTTATTTTTGGTTTCACTTGTTGTGATTGTAAAATGTAAATATAATCAAAATTATTGTGAGTGTAATAAGGGTTTCACTTGGTTGAAGTAAAACTTTTTTTTTGTAGACAAATATTTTGATGGTAAGTAGAACTCCCCCCCCCCCCAATCGACCCCATGGTGTCGATGCTGATGTGCTCCCTTCGATCCACCGGTGTCAAGAGTGGTATCGTTTAACGACACTGCTCTCTCGACCCAACGGTTTTTTTTCATTCTTCAACTATAAATACCCCTTCAATTCATTCATCATTTACACCAAAATCCACTCTTCACTTCAAAAATTCTACTCTTCAAACCTCAAAAACTCCACTCAACTAGCGGTTCTTGTAATTTTTTTCTTAATTATAAATATTTTTTTATTTTAATTCAATAAAACTATCATTTTTACATTTCTTATTTAATTAAGTATTATTATTATTATTATTATTATTATTATTATTATTATTATTATTATTAGAAATACAACTAAATAACAAAATAAAATTATTCAATCATTGCCAATGATAGGATAGATTCGGATTTTCAAATTATAACAAAATAAAATTATTCAATCATAACAAAATAAAATTATTCAACCACATTATCAAATTTTCTACCTGGATCTATCCAATCATTGAGACTCTATCAAAATCACACTCCCCAAAGATAGACCCCGGGTCTATCTCCCTATCGTTGTGCACGCTCTTAATCAAACCATATGTGACTCAATTAGCAATCAATTATGCTTCGATTAGATGAGACTCCATTAATGACCATTTGAGCTCCGAAAATACATTAATTAATCTGACTATATAGAAATCAATTTGTGACCAATTGAGCTCAAATTGTATAAAACAGACTATATGTAATCACTTGGTAACCACATAAGTCATTGATCGACTATAGGAACTCAATTATGATCAACTAGCGTATAACCGTCGAAAATCGACGGGAAATTATAAAAATTAATAAAATTATTAAATAGTACTAATATGCGTGATAGATTAAAAAAATATTATTTGTTAATTATTTTAGCGTTAAATAATTTGATTATGCAATCTACTAAACTCGCTTAGAATTTATATCATTTGAACACATCTTAAATTCAATTAAAAAGTAATTTTACTACATGTTTACGTCTCAAACCCATATAGTTATGTTTGTTAAAAATTATAATTAATATATTCTCATTACTTTCGATAATTGTTAAAGCTTTGTTCTTCTACAAAACCGATGTAGGCAAAAATATATTTTTCTCTTAAAGGAAAGCGACTCTTAAGCTGAATTTTTTAGCTTTTTATGAAGAAAAAGAGGCAAGGGAAGGAGCGGGTAGTGAGAGAGAGAGAGAGAGAGAGAGAGAGAGAAGAGATATATAGATAGCGAATAATATTATAGATGTTAAGATTGTCTATAAGATTAAAGTGACCCTAAATACCCCACATTATGAATTCAACACAAGATTAAGGAAAAAAAAAAGGTAAATCACCGCTTCACAATCATCCCGTCAACCCCGACGGTTTCGACCTGGAACCGGCCTATTGACTACAATACTGATTTTAAATTATATAAATAATCATCTTCCAAATATATTCACAAAAAAGTTAATGATGACATTTGTTTTCTTTTTACCTAAAATTAAAATTTAATTATATACATAACTATATTCCAAAAATATTCACACTTTAATAAATAAAAATTTAATTATAAAATGTAGTATTATATAAATAATAATCTTTCAAATATATTCATAGAAAAATAAATGATAACATTCGTTTTCTATTTTACCAGCTTCGAGAATAACTTTTTTAACTGAGAATAGAACTTCAAGAATTGTTTCACTATGTACTTGGTAGTTTTTCCTTTTTACAAAACTTTATGTGGAATGATTGTAATTCATAAAATTATTTAGTCAATGATATAAGATAAAAGTTGACCATAAATATTCTTAATTTTATGAGTTCAAAATTATATAATATATTTTTAAAAAAAAGTTGTCCCGCAAGTACTGAATTGGCCCATCTACGCGCACGATTATTGATCGGAATTGACTCGTTGATAAATCGTTAGTAATTTTTCTGCCAATTTTTCTACATATTCTGCGTTTTCCCACGAAAACGATTAATTATACAATTTGAGATGATGTGTTTAGGATTATTCAAACTTGTTTAAAATTTATATATTCGTACTTGTTTAAAATCCGATTGAAAAATTAGTCATTTGTGTTCCTTTCTAAAAAAATCCGTATATTAGTCTACCGCCACAGTTCTGCATCGGAACTGGCCCGTTGACCACGACTCTGATTTATAAGTGCGTAATTTATAAAATTTATTTAGAATTTATATAGATCCAAAATTTTTAAAAAAATAATGATTGTACTATTCGTTATCGTCCTTAATCGTATAGTAATATTCGTTAATTAAAATTATAAATTATTCAAAGCGGAAACCCAACTACAAATAACCTAAAAATTATTTCATGGACGACGATTATATATTTTAGAAAATATATGGGAAAATAAGCATAAAATGAAAAATTTCTCGAGTGTCGGTTGGGAATTGGCTCGTCTACCGCTACAGTTCTGGGTCAGAATTGACCCGTTGACCACGATTTTGATTTATAAATGCACAATTTATGACGATTCTAGATTTTAGAAAATACATGAAAAAAATGAATAAAATGAAAATTTTAAAATTAATAAGAATAAAGAATGAAAATATGCCACATGGGATCCCGAGTTGAGGTACCCGTCAGTTAGGAATTGACCCGTCTACTTAATTAATAGACAAATTAGAAATCACTTATTTTTTTATCAAATTAAATAAAAAAATATTAAATTATTTCCAAATTTAATTCGGTCAACCAATAAATTATCCAAACTATTTTGGAACCATTTATTCTGTCAACTAATAAATTGGTTCCCTAATAAAAATAATTATCTATTCAGCCAATTAATAAATTGACCAAATTAAATTAAATTAACTATAAAAATATAGCAGTTATTTATTCAGCCGATTAATAAATAAATTGATCAAATAAAACTCCTCCAAAAAATAATTATCTATTCGGTCAATTAATAAATAGACCAAATTAAATTAAATTAAACTATAAAATATAGTTATTTATTCGGCCGATTAATAAATAAATTGGCCAAATAAAACTGGTGGAGCAAAAGATGAGAAAATACATATTGATTCTAGGTATTTATAGGCTTTTCAATAGGTGAAGTTTCATTGAGAAACCGATGTGGGACATAATATTTTAGTATAGATATTTAAAATCTATTATTTTACATTTAAAAATTAAAAAATTTGAGAATTTAGATAAATATGAATGGAGGAATATAAGGGGTGCCACGTAGGATTTTTTCAAAGCAAGAATCATTTTCCTTTTAGTAATATAAAGATGATTGGGCTTCAATTGCATCCTCAATAAGTTATCAACTGAGATTTATCAAAATATAAGAAACTGAAAGTAGTGATCAATTGAACATCATTTACATCAATCAAACCACAAGAAACTCATTAATGACCAATTGAACCTCTGTTTTGTAAATAAGTACGAGGAACTCAATTATTAACCAACTAGTGTGTTACCCGTCGAAATTCGACGGGGAATCACTGAATATAATAATTTTAAATAAAATTTAAAAAATAATAAAAATTAGGAGTTCGACTACTCTATAGCAGCAGAGCATGACAACCAACCGAAACGATGAGTTTATGGTTTAGTCACTCGAACACGTTTAGATGACTTTATATACTGATGGAGATAGATTCGTTTAATATATTAGTATTTATCTATTTAATTCTAGGGTTTTATTACTTGTCTTGTCCGTCAAGTAATTTTTTTCCTTTTAGTCGTATAAGGTTTAGTGTATATATATGGTCTTTTGTTATGTATTGAGAGACTTGAGTTGATAATGAAATGTAACTTTCCCGTGTGTTCTTTCGGCATTCATGTCTGAATCAACAGAGTTTGTATTTCTACTGTTATCGAACTTATTTCACGCTTCTTCATGAATCACTTGGTATTAGAACCTCGTTATGCTCCTAGAATGTCTTCAGTCAATCAGCCGTTCAGAATGTTCAAGATTATCTCTATCGCGATGCCAACTTTTTGTCCCAACAATTCATGTAATTAGCACAGAATTAAGAAATCATAGACCCTATGGCGACCATCATCGAGGAAGAACGTTTCGAGGATAAAAAGAATAATGGAGATAGATTCGTTTAATATATTAGTATTTATCTATCTAATTCTAGGATTTTATTTACTTGTTTTTTCCGCCAAGTTATTTACTTCCTTTTAGTCATATAGGGTATATATATGACCTTTTGTTATGTATTGAGGGAGTTGAGTTGATACTCAAATGTAGAGTGTGATATCATTTTCTTTCCAGTGTATTCTACGTATTAACATTTATCCTACATATTTCGGTATATGTGATTATCAACGACGTTCATATTTCTTATTGTTATCGAATATATTTCACACTTTTCCCTACATCAGTATATACATGCATCCAAGGGCGGACGCACATAGAGTCAAGGGAAGGCAATTGCCATCCCTTGATTTTTAATATGAAATACCTATATTACCCCTTATTAATTATTTATTTACAAATATATCCTTAATATTAGTGCTAAACAAATAGGATTGTAGTAATTGTTTTCTATTCTCCCCCAAATTCCATCCCTCTTAGCTCTCCATCCATCTCGCTTGTCGCTTCTGTCTTCGAGCTCCAGTGTCGTTCACTCCTCTTTTATCCAATTGCAATTTGCAATCACGCGTAAATCATTAAATTGTCATGAAATAACTTGTATTAGTAAATTTATAGATTGGTATAAGAAAATAATTAAAGAAGAATAGAGTGATTCTAGAACAATAATTCAATGAACGAACAAATAGAAGAGAAAGATTGAGAGATAATGAAGAAAGTTGTTTGAATAGGGAAGAAAATAAGGAAGTTGGACGTGGGCAAATCAAGAGCAAATCAAATTTGTACTCTATTGCATGTTTTTTGCTCAAAACTACTACTTAAATAGCCAAGTTTATTTGCTGGATGTGCGTTCATGAATTGACACTTTTGATGTTAAAGGGCTCGGGGATCTAACCAAAAAATTAGTGGCAACTGGTAGAAATTGGGTGTATCCGTTGGTTTACAAGCTCATGACTTTAGCATTAGATCTACCAATTGCACCAGCTTCTCTGGAAAGAACATTTTCAGCTATGTAGATTGTGAAGAGTCGACGTAACATGCTGGATGATGAATGGATGAGCTATATTGAAAAAGATGTATTTAGTTGTGTTTCTAATAATGCTATTATACATAAGTTTTAAATATGACGAATCGTCGCGGTCAAATATAGATTGGATTTTTATGGATAATTTGTATATATTTAGTTTCGTTTGATATAATTTTTTTTGCCACCCCTTGTTAGAAATCCTGCGTCCGCCACTGCATGCATCATGCTGTCAATAATTGGGCCTAACTTCACCTCAAAATTATAGTTAAGAGTGAATGATTACCCACACTATTTAAACCTCAACAAACTTGCATATTTAACGATGTGGAACGACATCCTCAGGCTTACTGCAGCCACGTGAGTTCTCCTCACTTGCCAAGGGCTGGATCGATGCTCCTGCATCATTCACCCTACCTTGAGGACCATCTCTCCTGGACGTCCTCGTCAGGCTTGATCCAATGAGTCATTCCTTATTGCCCAGGGTTCCAGCTTATATGAATTGGAGCATGAAGTTAAAAACTTATCCAAATGACATACAAATAAATTACATGAATTATACAAATGAAAAGGAATAAAATTCTAAATAACATATAATAAAATTAATACTTACATTATAAATTATTTATTTATATATATAAATGAGTTCAGCTAGCGGGTACCCATATGTAGTTTTCCAAACTCATCCAAACCTATCACGGGTATTAGTATCATTCACCAAACACATTCCAAACCCATTTGATATTCCCTAACATGTACAGAGTTAAGCAGGTGCGAGTACCCATGAAAACTCCATTGTCATCTCTATATATGCCCGGTACTTGTCCCAAACTTAATTAAAGTTACTCGACTACCCATTTCCGTCTCAAACTCGTATAGCAATATATGCATACCTGAATTATTTAAATATATAAAATAATTTAGGGTACGACGATGACTGAAAATATATTTAAATTTTTGACGGGCAATAACTCTATATTGTAATTTATACATTAAAACTTAGAAAATAATTTATTAATCAACTATAGTTCAACCATATGTAGTAGTTGATCAATTTATATGATGATGAACTGAAAAATGAATTTAGGATTCAACCACTCTAACCCGTTCATAATTTATATACATACTCACCTCAATCTCGATAAAATGTTATTTTACTGCCAGTTTCCGTCCCAAACACGTATACAATATCCGCTAATTATCCTCACCATTTAAACATATAAAATAAAATGTCTAAATAATCATATAAGTTGTTAAAATAATTGGTTATTCATCTCAATCAACATTCCAACATTAAATGACAAAAACTCAAATATTGATTAAAACTAAGAATTTGTTAATTAATTTTATTTTAAAAAATAAAATAAAAGAACCCTAATTGCATAAAAATGTTACTTATCCTAATAAATACATTGATTCAATTGGTGAAATCTCAATTTTAATGTGGGGCTTCCTAATTATTGTTACTGTTAAAATAATAAGTTGATTAATAAGGTAAAATAATGATAGTTTATAAAACATAGAGAAAAATTCACGTAAGAGGGACTCTTTTTAATTTAAATTGAAATTCACGTATAATTGGACCTATAACATGAATATTCCTCATAGTATCTTCTATATATACACACAAAAATAATAATAATCATCATATGTAGATTGGGTTTTAGAGAGAAGATTGTACATACCTATCAGTCAAAACACTTTTAGAGATCTCCAAAAAATAATCATACATGATAACTAATCTACAAAATATATAATTCATGTACACTAAAAAAAATATACTGCTGATTTACAAAAGTAATAGAATTTTATTTTGGATAGCTTTCAAAAGGAAAGCGGTCAATTTTCACACAAAAATATAAAGAAAAGAAACCTATTACTAAGAACTATTAAAAAAACAAAATAAATAGCTACATATTTTCAGGACCTAAAAAAAATCATATTTTATCATATATTTTATATTGCAAATAAAAGATAAAAAATAATGCAAAGCAACTCACAGTGAAAGAAATGGTTGGACAATCTAAACTTTTTCTGCTACATGATTACTTTTGTAACTAAAAAATTGTGAAACAACATTCAATAAATTCTAATATTCTATAATCAAATTCCAATAATTTTCTTGCAAATAAAAAATAAATAAATAAAGCAAGAAGGCTTTCTTTATAGAAAAGTAATTTTTTTTTTGTATCTCACATTCATTTGAGATCATGAATTTAAACAAAGATATCTCCATTTCAATTTCTAGAAAAATGTAAAATTACAATATCAACTTCACTACACAAAAATGCCCATAAACGTTCAACTTTTTAAGACATCCAATGAACCAAGAAAATAATTAATAATTAAAACAAAGAAAAGAGAAGGACAAAACAATCTATTATTAATAGCTAAATGACCATTTGTATTTAATTTGTAACAGTTACACAATGACTTCCAAAAATAACATATTTAAAAGGAT
This sequence comes from Schizonepeta tenuifolia, assembly GCA_029490685.1. Classification (NCBI taxonomy): domain Eukaryota; kingdom Viridiplantae; phylum Streptophyta; class Magnoliopsida; order Lamiales; family Lamiaceae; genus Schizonepeta; species Schizonepeta tenuifolia. Next base: position 95,940,337 of record CM055959.1, read on the forward strand.
GAAAAATTAAGATTTTAGATAAATGTTAAAGAAAAATTCTAAAAATGCCACCTAAGCACAAGAATAAATGTGGTGCTCTCAATCAATATTGCTATTATAAAGAAGATTGAACTCTGTATGTTATTATTAATTATATCCATGATGTATGTTAATTCATGATTTAACGTAAAACTTGAATCTTGATTTAATTTAGACTAAAATCTTTCATATGTCCCCTTGGGTTCAGGTTCGAAGCCCATGACACTCCTTTATAGGTCAAGTCTGGCACACATGTATTTGGAATGTGTGGTTTACCTATCCTGTGTGGTTTGCAGGCTATTGCACAAGGGACAAGTGTAAAATTTGCAGGCTATTGCACGAAAGACGGTGGTTTACCCAGTGCACACCAAAGGTAGCAGATGCGGTTTCCACGACATAAAAAAAAATTCATATATTTAGGCATAATGTATAAATTAATTACATTAATAATATATATATATATATATATATATATATAATATCTACATACATTTACATTTGAGATTTAATATTGTCATATAACTTTACCCTAAATTTATGATTTTAATATCAATTGAATGATTTAATTGCAAATGTTAACTAAGGATACATCTTCAACATACTTAAATCAAATTAATCTGATAGCAATGAAATAAAACTAAGTCCCTTTGGGAATGACCCAGTGGTAAAAATGAGTGTCTGAGACTGAGAAGTCTCAGTTTCGAACCTCATGAAGCGCCTCTATAGGTCGAGTCTGTCACACCTGTACTAGGAAAGTGTGGTTTACCTGTCCTGTGTGGTTTGTAGGCTACTACACAAGGGACGGGGGTTTACCCAGTGCATATCGAAGGTAGCGGCTGCGGGTTCTCACGATATCAAAAAAAAAAAATGAAATAAAACTAAGTACGAATGATCTTGAAATAATACACATACACATACAATGATTACCGAGTATGTATTTTGCGTACAAAATAAGTATTATAAAGTAGTATTTAAATAAATTTAAATACCTGAATGAAACAAATACAGAGTATACATAAATTATAAACAAAAAGAAATTCAAGAAAATAAAAAGAAAACGAAAAATCTTGTATAATAGAGAGGAGAGAGAAAATTAATATGCTTTATAAATTTAACCTATCATGGCTTATTTGTTAAAAATCGATAAATTACTATTTTTATACCAAATTAAAAATCTCATCCGGATCTTGTGTTTATGATACATCTTCAATAGTTTTCAATTAAATAAATTACACGAATATTAGAAATAAGATTAAGATGGAATGAAAGAGAAAGAGAAGAAAAAGAAAATATAAAAAAGGGGTAATACTATGAAAATACACGAACTTTGAGTCAACTTTCAATTTTTCGTGGCAATACACGAACTTTATGTCAACTTTCATTATTCCCACGAACTTCAACTTTGGTCCCACTTTGAGTCAGCTCATGTGGAAATCGAGAGTGTGTAGTCTTTTCGTCCAACGACTAAATTTATTGATATTTTCTTTTAATCTCATACGTCATCATTTAATCTCTAATTAATTGACCTATTTAATAGTCATGCTAGTATTTTTGGTGTTATAATTTCTCATATTTATCCAATCAAGACATTTGGGATGAAAAACACATAAACGTATGAATTTTTATTTTAGCAAGAAGATTAATGGCAAAATGGAAAAATTAAAAAGAAATATGGAGAAATTTTGAAGAAGATGACACTCTTGTCTTTATAGGAGAAATATGGAGAAATTTTTGTCCTATATATCACCCTAATCTCTAGCAAGATAATAAAATATGGTAGTTTAATTTAGTCGATTGACGAAAAGACTTACGATCGATCGCCACAATTTTGGCGAAAAATGATCATGGGTAAAATCGAAATTGGACCAAAGTTTAAGTTCGTGAGAATAATGAAAATTGAGTCAAAGTTTGTGTATTATCACAAAAAGTTAAAAGTTCGTGAGAAAATTGAAAGTTAACTCAAAATTTGTGTATTATCACAAAAAATTACTAGTGGAAAAAATAAAAGTTGAACCAAAATTTATGTATTTTCATGAAATTAACCCTATAAAAAACGGCTCCAGAAAATAGTGATGCATGGAGGATACGCCAACCATAGTATGATTTATATTATTTGATTTCCATTTAGAATTATTTTCTGGCTTCACTTTATCTCATGCAACGTGCCGCCAGATTAAAGAAGTGTTGCATATACACGGGTGGGCAGCATCAAATATCATAATAAAGTATAAATCGTTTGATTTTGTTATCTTGAGCTGATGTGTATGAGATGCATGTGTGGCAACATTTCATTGGTAGTTCTCTCATTTAATGTGTCATAGCTAGGCAAGTTGGCCATTGTAATAGTGTAGAGAGAGAGTAAACACTTGTTTTTGAGTAATGAAGAAAAGCTTCCCCAATTCTCTGTTCGTTCCTTTGTTGTTCATGGCTTTCTTCTTCAATTCTTAATATATCACATTAGGCTGGCGAGCCTATGGAGCCGAGTATAGTGAAACTCGAATCGCACACTCCATTCACGTACACTAATTCTATGCAAATCTAATACTACTATCAATCACTTATTATTATTATTTTTTTAATTAAGTTTTCGATCCAACAATACAAGTTACTCAAAGATATATATTTTCAATGAAACAGAAAGAACGTAACATATATTGTTTGGTTACTCTCTCGTATGCATTACAATTTACGAGAACTAAAGTAAGGTGAATTGTTAATTGTTTTGGTTTTAAATGCAAGTATTATCAGACAGAGACTTCCAATTAATTTCTCTTTATCACGAACAATTCCTCGCACGAGATAAAACATAAACGTCTAAAAATTAATGATGTCCCTCAACTTTCCTTGGATAGGAGTTGTGTTTATTACAAGAAAAAGAATTAAAACTTAAACCTAACAAATATGAGTATGAGAAATGAATACTATGGCGAAGTGGAGTGAAAGGTCTTAGATAGCCATCGAGTGAGAATCCACCGATCCAGACGCATCCTCGATTTACTTCTCCTCACCTGCTTCGAAGTCTCAGCAGCTTCGTCTTTGAATCTCGTTGACTTCAACGGCGAATCACGTGCAGTCGAGCTGCTCGGATTCACTTTGCGGTTCAAGGGCGAAAGGCGGTTTCTAAAAGTGACGTCATGGAGGGGAGAAGCAACGGAACGAGGACTCCCAGTGGTGGTCGAACCTGATGCCGTTGAGCCACCACTGGGAGTCCTCGAGTGCTCGTGAAATAATTCCCAAAGCTCCTGCTTACGCAGCGTTGCTCGGACCAGCCTCTCCCAATCATCATACACTTTAGGCATCTTTTTCCATTCTATTATAAACCAATCACTTCCTCATTATATTATAGCTGTCAAGCTGTAAATAAGTAGGTGTGAGGTCGCCTTCACTTAAATTTCATTGAAGTTTCTATGCAGCTGCTACTCTACAATTAAGTATAAGTGATGGTGCCTTCCCCCAAGAAAGTTGTACTACTTTGATGATATTAAAAAATCATTTTACTCTCTCTATTCAATCAATGGGAATTATTAAATAATTAAAAAAAAAATGAAAAATTAGATTGCTTTCACATACCTTGTCAACTAAAGGAATGCGAATTTGTCACAACTGTCGTCTATAGTTTCATCCACAACTTCTCTATTTACTCAAATTAAACAGTAGCACAAAATAAACCACCAATCTCAGCCCTGATTTCTCTAACAAGCTCATCCTTGTATTCTTCAAATGTACCGGGGAAAGTCTTGACGGTTCCTTAGTAAAACCCAACCCGGCAAGAATCTTAGAAGCTTCAGACTTAACAGCAGAGCTGGTTCCATCAACTGCAACTTTTCGTACAATTCAAGCAGCTTCTTCTTCTTCCCCACATTATATCCATCATCGCCATCTTCCTGACCATCGCCAGCAGACATAGTTGCTGCATCCTCCAAAGATGCAACCTCTTCTTGAAGTTTGTCGAGTTCTTCCTTGGCTGAAACAACTGCTTCAAGAGCTGATTTATCATCAACAATGACCTCTTGTTCAACTAGAAGCACATCGATATTGTTGGGCACGGGTACCTTTCTCCAAGCAAGAAGCTTTAGCAAAGTAGATTTACCCATTCCATTGGGCCCTACCAGTCCGTATCTCTTCCCGTGAGAAATTTTTATTGAAGTATTCTTCAGGAGTTCTTTACCCCGAGCAGCAACAGAGAATCTTTCAATTGTTATATCTTTTGAGATTGGCATAAGCATCATTTTCGCCATCAAGTACACAAGCTCGGCTGCCAATTACAATAGTAAAAGCATCACGATCATCCTTGAGTGCCTCATGTTTGGCTACCTCTGCAGCCTGAGCTACAAGCATATCCTTCTTTACACGCTTCTTTAACTCTTTCTCAGTTAAACCCATGTCAATCGGTTTTAAAATAGTTCTGCGTCTGTTTACCTCATTCTGCTGCCGCTCTTCCTCAGAGCCCGAAACATCATCCTCTTCATCAGATGAAGGAAGATCTATACCATCAATGTACGAAGATTTTTTAGATTGTATTTTTACATTGCCTGCCACCTTTTGAGATAATAATTTCTTTGAATGCTAACAATTTGATGTCAGAAGCTGGTTCGAGAGATCGTATTTCTTCTAAGTTTTTTGATTTTCAAATTTTGTAAGGGTTGAGTAACCCCTTCCCCTTGTACTCAATATTATGACCTTTCAAAAAAAAGTTACATGTTCGCAAGATAATGCCTTGTTTAGTCTCAAACTTGAACATGTTCATGAATCAAACAAATGCAGGCTCTAGCTCAGCTGGAAGATTTATCGAGCTCGATTAGAGGCTCAACTTCGGCTAGTTTACTAAAGTAATAAAATATCGAACGAGCTTTTTTGGAACTCAACTTTGAATGAGCTTAGTAATTACTATCATCAATTCAATTTTAACACAAAAAATGTATCAACCACATGATGCGATTGTCCGATGCACGCTCCTCACCATGCGATTAAACGAAGGGTAATGTGCCTCCCTCATCTAAGAAATCTATTCCAATGTCGCTTCTTGCAGAAATCTGGTGAGACGAGGCATTCAGAAATTTGCGGAATCTGCTCAATGTTCGCCACGAAACTCGGATCTGCTAAATTCTCAAGCTCCAACACCACTTTAGACATGGCAGGCCTGTCCTCTGGTAACAAAGCCAAGCACCTCTTGGCAACCTCCAACGTGGGACGCAATAAATTCGGCAGTTCCAACGTATGTCGAATTGGATTCTTCGGCATGAGCTTTTCATCAACATATACCATCGATTCTTCCTCGAACATAGCCACTTCGTCCACCAGCACAAACTTTTTTACCTGAGCGCTTCTTAATTTCCATTCGTATGGTTGGAATGAACGGAGGCGGTCGACTACGTAGAACGCCTCCTCAGGCGGTTCACAAGTAACGAGTTCGATCAACAACAGTCCGAAGCTGTACACATCACTCTTCTGGGATACATTCGCGAATCCGTGCTCATATGCACGGTCCCTCGACGACTCCACCAATTCTGCCAATCCAAAATCAGAGACACAGCCATAGTGTTGGCGGTTGACAAAAATATTGGAGGATTTGATGTTTCCATGGACCATCTCCCCTCCACATTGTGTGTGGATGTGCGCAATTCCTCGCGCTGTGCCTATTGCGATTCTCAGACGACTTTCCCAGCTAAGACTACTCTTGTTGCCTGCATATCATTTTTGAAATCACAATCAAAGATATGATGAATAACATTACTAGATGATAAACTGATTAAAGTAGCATTACCTTGCAACATATCAAACACACTTCCCCTCGTATAATAATCATAAACGACGAGCTTTGTCGTGTCAGAGAAGTAGTAGGCGGACGGTGTTGCCACATTTTCATGCCTACAATTTTCCAAGACAGACATAAGCTGCTCAAATTCATCCTCTCTTATCTTTACACTATTCAGTGACTTGACGACGGCTTTTGTTCCCGTAGCAAGATATCGTTGGTCCGACAATCTCACGTCCTGCACTACCCGAACCAGATCTGTTGTCGTAAAGTTGTGCTCACTGAACCGTCTGAGGAACTCGAAAGCATCAGTTATGCCGAAGCTTAAATCGATACGGCATGAGTAGTCAGAGGAGACGGTGGAGATGGAATCTTGATGGCAGAGTTGCCAAATCTGCTCTCTCTTCACTACTGCCTCCACCAGCCTCTCCCAGTTATCATAGTTCCGAGACATCTTCAACTATGGAATTTCAAGATTCAGACTAGTTTTAGTTGATGGTAAAGACTTTGTTAGCTAGAACAAGACCAGGAATTTGCTTGCAAGTTGATCAAAATAAAGAATTCTAAGAGTTGACACGACCATGTACTCATGTCTGCTGATATTAAAAGCTTTTGTTAATGATAAGAGTGTATGACGACAACAATCCATAACATTCCCAATACCAGTAGTATCAAAGAAGCTAGCATGAAACTTCCATGAACCTACCTCCCATTTGCTATATACTCCCTCTTATTTTGTGTTATTTGGACGTATTATTTCATTAACCTAATTTTCTAAAATGCAAATGCACCATATATAATAAAGAGAATTTACCCCAAAAAATACTTTTCCTCAATGACTTTTAAATTTTTGCACTTTTCATAACTTCTTATAATTATAATACTTTTGGATTTTTTTGCCATTCTTTCATCTTTTTTCACAAAGTTTTCAACGTGAATAATTGTATTGTCGAGCACATTTTTATAAAATGTGAATTAACATATTATTAAACGTGAATTGCCATTGTCACCGCCTTTCGGCCGCTCCGCCGCCTCCATCGCCTCCACTGGCGGTGGTTACAAAAAAAATTTTGACTTACCAAAAAAAAATGTGACCGATCCAAAAAAGAAACTGCCGCTCTGCCGCCGCCGCCGTTGCCGGCGGTGGTCACAAAAAAAAAATATGACTGACCCAAAAAAAAGAAACCGCCGATCAACCGCCGTCGCCGGCGGTGGTCACAAAAAATTTTTTGCGACTCACAAAAAAAATGTGATTGATAAAAAAAAAAAACAGCACGGCAGAGCGGAGATGGTGGTGGCGCGGCGGCCGAAAGGCGGTGGCAGTGGCGGTGGAAAGGTTTGAGTTTGGAGTAGAGAAATTTGAAAAAACTATTAAATCACGAAATAATCTTTGTTACTTTGGTATTTTGGTGATTTGCACTTAAGATGAAGGGTAAAAAAGTCACAAAGTGCTATCATTATAACAAGTTATAAAAAGTGTTAATTTAAAAGTGATAGGAGGAAAAATGTTAGTATTTCAACTATCCTCTCTATAATAAATACCCTACTATAACTCAAAAATTACTATATATGCCACTAAAAAATTATTAACTCTATTTTCTCTCCTATTTGATGTGCTAAAAATATCCTTAAAATATTACTTTATATTTTAACTTTATTATAAATATCTCATTTTTTTAACATACGTGCCCGATCAAATAATTTTAATGAGAAAATACGGAGAGTATTTTTCCTGCATGCCTTAACACAGCTCTCATCCCAAAGATATAATAATGAGGGAATGTGGTGAAATACCCATTTTTTAAAATAAAAGTTGCAAAATACCACCTTAAGTTTAAAAGTTGCAATTGTAAAAAGTCTAATATACCCTTAATGAGTATACAAGAAGGCTAACTTTCATTTGAATCATACAAGAAGACTAATTTCATGTATGAACTTCCGGCGAATTTTTCCGGCGAATTTCTCCGGCGAAAAATTTCCGACGAATGTTTCCGGCAAACATTCGAATCATACATGAAGCCTAACTTCATGTATGCATCATACACGAAGACTAACATTCATGTATGGATCATACAAGAAGCCTAATTCGTGTATGCATCATACACGAAAATTTTTGCCTCCAAAAAGTTCAAATTTGTAACATACATGAAGATAAGTTTTCATGTATGATACATACACGAAGACTGACTTTCATGTATGCATCATACACGAAAATTTTGCCTCCAAAAAAATCAAATTTGTATCATACATGAAGATAATTTTTCATGTATGATACATACAAGGAGATAATTTCATGTATGCATCATACATGAAGTTAGGCTTCGTGTATGATTCAAATTTTCCCCGGAAAAATTAGCCGGAAATCGTTACCGGAAATTTTTCGCCGGAAAAATTGGCCGGAAACATTTTACCGGATTTTTTTGGCCGGATAATGTCGCCGGAAAATTTCGCCGGAAATTCATACAAGAAATTAATCTTCGTGTATGATACAAATTAAATGCAATCTTCTTGTATACATGAAGGGCATAAAAGTCCTAAACAAACTCAAAAGGGTATTTTGAGTTTTTTAAAAAAAAAGAGGTATTTTAAATTTTTTCTCTATAATAATTGCTAAGTACATCAAAATAACCCAAATTATATACATTTACACTAAAATAAGCTATACAATCAATATTACACTGAAATTCGGATTACTTTTAGTTGATATATAGTTACTTACTCTACTAGGACAAGACATGGAAGAATTTTCTTGCAAGTTGCTCTAAGTATAGAATTTTGAGAGTCAACACACACTATCAGTCAAATATCAAACAATTAACACGAAGCTTCCATTCACCTCCCATTTTTTTTCTTAAGAACGGAAAATTCCATTACTTCAAATCAGCAAATACATTCACCTCCAATTTTCTATTATACTAATTTGTTTTGCCATTTGTCTTAGCAGACCCTCACCTACTTTTTGTTGTTTCAGTTTTATTTAATGAAATATTGAGAAATGGACCGAACAAGTCGTACTATGTTCTGTAAGATGATTTTGATCGATGTATATGATGCATGCTTGATTGTAGATACAATTATCTATTCTATACCTATTATAAAGGACCAAATTCTTATAAAATTTAATTTACCTAATATATTTTTCTTATTATATTTGTCTTAAGGGTAATGGTGTAATTTAATAATAAATGATTAATTACTTTTAAAATCATAATTCAGTGATACAATCTTATTATAACTCTTATAAAAATCAAATTATATTAGAAGTTTGGTCTTATTCATTGCTTTTGACAATTATGTTAGAAATTTAGTCATAATATAACTCTTCACTGTTTTCGATAAATCGTATTGGTCTCTATTATGATGCAATTAATCAATTACCACTTAACTAATTTACAAGTGATTTAATTAATTAGCTCTATAATTTATATCCAGAATAATAACAAAAAATCTCGAAAAAATATATTAATACTTTAGCATGTATGTGAAATTTTGTAATTTCAGGTTGAATCGTTTTAGGGTTGTTTCTATTAGCTTCAATTAGATAATTGTTGCGAAATTTAGTAAAGTTTTGATTGATTCCAAAACCAACTGACCCCAACCGAATAGATGTTGTCATTTCCTAAAGTTAGTATTTAGGCTCGCTGTTTGAGCAATGTTCAGATTTTATCTTTACAGGGCTCCAGCTGAAGACGGCAACATGGCTATACTCGGATAGAAATTCAGATGGAAACTCGCATGGAACATCAGATGTAAGAAAGACAATTGAGCATTCAAGCTAACTGTTCAGATGGAACATCAGTTGCAGGATTCAATCTGATAGATCGACAACATGAAGTTCAAAGCAGCTGAGGGTTCAACTGTTCCTCTTCAGACAGAAGGTCAGATGAAGGTAGCGATCAGATAGAACATCAGCTGAAGCTGAAGATCACTCAGATGAAGATCAAACGCTTCAACCGACTAACCAATGTTGAAAAACAAAGGTTGAAATTTGAATTTCAAAAAGGAAGTCACGTGAAGGTTTGACGTTCTATCATTACCTCATTTGGCCCAACACAAGGTTGTCTCAGAAGGAAAGCAGAAGTTCACAGTTGCCAAATCGGGAAAATCTGCAAAGATGAGAGACAAGCCATCGCTTTCACAGAACAGAGATCAACGGCTCTTCCAACGGCTAGTTGATCCTCACCGCCTATAAATAGAGGCATTCATTCATTCATCAAGATAGAAGATACATAGAAAAGACAGACGAGCAAAAGAACGACGATATACTGCGCACAAGCTAAACTGCAATTATTCTCTAAGAACATCACCAGCTGAGAGTTCATAGAGAGTTAGAATTTGTCTTGGTATTTTCGATCTTAGTTTGAGTCTTCATTTGTTCAAGCTTAGATCGTAGCTCACTTCTTTGTTAGAGCTAGTAGTTGGAAAACCCACCCTTATTCACATTCCCTAAAAAGGTTGTTAGGATCCTGCTCTTCCCGAAATTATATTACTATAATTGATTGTTTAGCTAAATAATGTTATCCTAGACTCATAGTATATTTATTTAAAGCAAAAGAGAAAAACGTATATGGTCATGATAATAATTTTATTTTTGAGAGGCACTTCCCTGCGACCTGCCTCGAGCCCATGCGACCGGGTATGGGTCGGGTTGACCCGTTGACCCGGTCAAAATATTTTTTTTTTCGAATTTCTTTTTTAATTTCATTTTTTCTTTTCGTCTCCGCCTTCGGCTCTGATTTTACGGCTCCACCTTCGCTCCGATTACTAATATAAGGATAATCATCGGACAACAATTTGAACTTTTTAGGCTCATTCCGAGGTCTTCGGCTCCCCTCACTCGAATCTTGACCAAAGAAGAAGCGGCAAACAAAAAAACGAAGAGGCAAACAAAAAAAAAGGTGAAAAAAGTGGAATTTAAAAAGAAAATGAAATAAAAGCTGAAAAGAAAATTCAGAAAACAAGTTTTGAAGAAAACAGGAAATTAAAAAAAAAAATGTGCCACGCGTGGGCGGCTGACGCGTGTATTACATGCGCCACGCGCCGATCGCATGTCATGCGACCAGTTGTATACAAGTTTTAGTGTTTATTTTTTTATTTCTATTACGGAAAAAATGAAAAAATATTAATAAATCGCAAATCAAACCGCACAAACCGTATTATTACAGTTTAATTTAATTTGATTTTACTATTTAATCAATTTAATTTAAATTTAAATAATTATTAAACCGTATTTTACGATTTGATTTGAGTTTAATATTAAAATACACCAAACCACAGCGCGGACAAAGGTAATGAATTGACTATTGAGAAAATATCACGCTTGATATAGGATTTAGGCCTAATGGCCCAAGGTTAGAGAATTGGACCGAAGCCTGAGAGAGTAGCTGCCCAGAAGATGTCATTACTTATGTGGGCAGAGGCCCAAGAGGTGAAAGAGACCTAATCCTAAAGGCTCACGCCCACCAACCATAATTCCCATTCTACCCCTAAAATCAATACCCCTATAAAAATGAAAGCACACCTCATTACTGAAGGTGTATCGAATCACTCTTTCACTCTCGTTACTTTTTAGATAAAGGCTTTTCTTTCTTTCTATCGTCACAAGTTACCTGACTTGGGGGTCGCAGGATCTTTGCCAGAATTTACCCCCGCCATTGTAGATAGTATTATTTATACCATCTGTATTAATCTCACAAAAGAATTACCCTCAATTCTCCCTAATCTCTTCCTCTCCATCGAAGATCGACTCCTGCACAACGGAGTAAAGGGATTCCGACGAGGATTCGTAATCAGAATTAGAGTGGGATGATTTCTCCGTTGTCCGACGTCGTAGTGTGGGCGAACAATCTGAGCAGCGAAATACCAGAAAGCATTTGCATCAACGGTGGGAATCTTCAGAATATGATTCTCAACAACAATTTCATTACCGAAACTCTGCCCAAGTCTATCGCCAACCGCACCAATCTCATCTGGGTGTCATTCAAACATTCCAAACATTACAAATCTAGCCCCCTGCAAATTTATTTGGATTTGACCTCTCCTCTTTTCCTCCCAAACTCCCCAACAAATTCAATTCAAACTTGAGACTTTCTAGAGCGAGAAAGCTAGAGAGAGAAATGGAGCTAAGGTGGAGCATGATAACGCCCTACTTCCCTCACATAATCTCCATTGTAGCTCTCCTACCTCAAAAAGAAGAGATTCCTCCCCGGTCCGTTGCTGGTTCTTCCCTTCATTGCCAACGTCATCTTGCTCATCGTCGATCCGACCAAATCCATCGAGATATCGGCAACTTAGTCGAGCGGCGAGCCCGGGACGCCGAATCCGAAGATTCTGGTCATGGTCTGTTTTTTGCTAAAGATTCTGGTTTGGATCTTTCTGCATTTTCTGATGCTGATTGGGCATCTTGTCTCACTACTCGAAGGTCAGTGACTAGTTTTGCTGTTTTTCTTGGTTCTTCATTGATCTCTTGGAAGTCCAAGAAACAGGATACTATTTCTAGATCATTTGCTGAAGCAGAGTATAGCGCATTGGCTCAGGTTAGTTGTGAAGTTACTTGGATTCGCACTTTACTTCTGGATTTTGGTATTAAGCAGAGAAAGGCTATAGCTTTGTATTGTGACAACAATGCAGCAGTTTACATTAGTACGAATCCTGTCTTCCATGAACGCACAAAGCACATTGATATTGATTGTCACACGGTTCGTGATAAGTTTGTGCAGGGAATTGTGAAGTCTATTCATGTTAGGAATGATCTCCAACTTGTTGATGCTTTCACTAAACCCTCCTTGACTGCACCTCTTCTGAAGTCTCTTCTGTCCAAGATGGGGTTTACGAGCATCTTCCTCCCATCTTGAGGGGGGGGGGGGGGGGGTTATAGAAGATAGTCAGCTCAGTTTCCTCTCTTCCTTCGTGCATGCATGCTGATGTAGAGCTCTTGCTGTCTTGTCCTTACTGGTTTAATTTCCTTACATCGCGTCACTGTTCCATTGGTAGTATAGATGAGTTGTATAAGTAGCTAGCTCTTTCCTCGTTTGAGTAGATAGAAAACCTTTTGTTTAATAATGGAAATTCCTTTGCTTTCTTCGTTTCTTAGCTCTACTGCTCTTACCTTAATATTACCAGTCGTCTGGTAGAGAGTGGGCGGAGGGGAAGGTGGAGATGGCGGCGCGTACGGTTGGGTGGGTGGTGGATGGCCAGGTGGAATTGCAGATTTGTCACCATAAGAGGAGAGGATATTGGTGATGTTGGTGGCGGCGACTTCGGAAAAAATTATATTCACTTATTTATTCGATGATAATTATTGGCATTTTTATAAAAGTATAATTGAATTAAAATATAAATATTATTTACTAAATTTGGACATACATAGTACTCTCTTACTTAAAGTACTATTGTAATTTTTAAAAGGTCAATAATACAAGAAAAACAAGGGCGTTATTCATAGTTAAATATTTTTATTATTATTTTTTTCATTATTAATGATCAAATATAAAATTTGTCAAATTCAATCGGAAAAAAATAATAAAAATTGTAAATATTAATATAAAATAAATTACAATATAAATTAACTCATTAATATTTATTTAGTATAACCATTATTTTTAACGTGCGAGTGCACGTTAATTATATTAGTGAATTCTAAAAATGCGTGGTCACACCAACGAACCTTTTCAGGTCAAATCAGGATGTACACACTTATGCAAAATGATTACTAATGAAAAAAATAATCAGTGACATACAACTTTTAATAATTTTGATACCTTTTAAATCATTATAATAATTAATCATGCATGTTAAAATAGAGTTTCTACATGCAACGCAACACACGTTCCTACGGCTAGTCTTATTAGCTTTATTTAGAAAGAGACAATGTCTAGAAAGATACCTGCTTTCCATTGCTCGTTTTGCCAAATTCTTTTGCTAAATCTGCTGAGACTTGCAAACTCAACCATGCTACACAAAATTGATATGCAAATGTGATGGTCCCGATACGAGTTACTGGTGTATGGGGGAAATACATCAGTTAGGATTTTAAAACTTAACCCTGAAAAATTACTTCAACTGAGTAAAACGGACTCAGTTGGAATCTCACAGCTGAGTAAGCAACCTCAGCTGGAAGAGTGAGGATGTGCGGAATGTGGTGGAAATTAAAACTCGTTAAAACAACTCACGCTTTTATGCTCGGTTGGTCAAAAACCAAAACAGTTGAATATGTGCGGATGCAGTTTGTATGCTGATTAGTCAGACAGATGAGAATGCTAGAAATAACTGAGTAATGAAAAACACGAGCACACAAAGATTTAACGTGGTTCGGAGATAACACTCCTACGTCCAAGGGGAGTTGTGAGTCCACACAACTCAGTCCAAGTTCATCTGGACAAACCACACAGCTTACGCGGGCTGTGCAACCGTTAAGGATAAGTTTGCGGGTACTTATCAACCTTACAGATTAGTTTACGGGTACTAATCAACCTGTCTACTCAGTTATGGGAAGAGTAGGGTCCTAAAACCTTTTCAGGTATAAAAGATAAGGTTCCAACTAACAGCTCGAACAAGAAGTGAGCTGGGATCTAACACTCTACGAACTCTCACAAAGCGATGTTCTCAAGGTTCGATCTAAAGACACTCAGACACAATCTTATGCTCTAGAACTCTTAACAAGTGATGTTCTTAGAGGCTAAATCTAATTCAGCTCGAGTAAGGAATATAGTTCTTTCTTTCGCTCTGTCTCGTCTCGTGTGTCTTCTCTTGTGTGTCTACCTCTTGTGTGTCTTCATCATTCTCCAATGAATGGAAGCCTCTATTTATAGGCGGAGAGAATCAACTAGCCGTTGGAGGAGCTGTTGATCTCTGTTCTTTGATAGCGATGGCTTGTCTCTCATCTATGCAGACTTTCCCGATATGGCATCTGTGCTCTTCTGCTTTCCATCTGAGACAGCCTTGTGTTGGGCCAGATGGGGTAATGACTGAACGGTCAAACCCTCATATGACTTCCTTTTGAAATTCAAATCTTAACTGCAGACTTCCCACAGAGGGTGGTCGGTTAAGATTTTCGATCTTCAACTAACTTGTTATTCAGCCGATGTTCTATCTGACAACTAACAGTTGAACTCTCATCTGACTTCATCTTCAAGCTGTTGATCTTCTTGTTTGAGTTCTACAACTGAGGTTCTGAAACTGAACACTCAGTTGTCTTCCTTGTATTTAGTCAGTTGGGTTTGAACCTTCAGATGACTTCCTTTTCATCTGATGTTCTTTTCCTCTCTACTGCTTCTCATCTGATGAACCCTCAGTTGGTTTCCTTCACAACTGATGTTCTGAAGACTTCCCCCTCATTCCATCTGAACATATGAACTCCCAGTTGTCTTTCATCATAACTGATGTTCTGTCTGAGTGATGCCTTGTTGCCATCTTTAGCTGGAGACTTGTAAAGATAAAATCTTAACTTTGCTCAAACAGCGAGCCTAACTTCTAACATTAGGTTCTGGCAACATCTACTCGGTTGGGGTCAGTCGGTTTTGGAATTCATCAAAACTCTTACTAATAAATTTCCCAACAATTTCCCCCTTTTTGATGATGCCAAAACCACTTACAACTTTAAACCACTATTAATTTAAACCTCACTAACTTATCCAAAATCTCAGCTGAAATTCTAGACAGTCTATAAGATGAAACATCAAATGGTTAGAACAGTTATAACATGGTATTTAAAAATACTTTGTGATTCAGAGCTTGGACAATGAGGGATTGTTCATAAAGGTGAATCTTATAACTGAATAGTTTTCATTACAACTGATTGTTACAAAAGATGGGCTCAAAAACCGAAAATTACAACAGTTGCTAGAAAACTAACTGAGCTAGTATTGTAGCCCATACTTGCCAAAAATCCTTACAAAAATTTCCCTCTTAGCAGGTGACTCCTTGGAAATGTCCACTCCATGCTCCTTGCAGACCTGCCTCGCCTCAGATGCAATCTTCGTGCGGTTCGGGTTGCTGGAATCCGGGAGAAGAGGTGGCCGATAAGTAACCCTCTTGGGAACTGGAACAGTGTTCAAGTCCAGGTTGTCGTCAATCATGGTTCTCCTGAATTGACTGAACATGCCCGGGTCACCTGAGTGCAACTCGGTCAGCGCCTCCTTGAACGCTCTCCTTGGGTCGTCAGTTGGGTAAACCTTCCTATAATAGAAGTCGTTCACGAACTCCTGCTTGAACAGCTCCCACTCCTCATTCCACTCGGTCGGCATCCATTTGTCGGTATGCCTGAACCGACTCTCAACCTTGGACTTTAGAGGCAACCTTTGTTGCTTCAACCGAGCTTCCGCCTTTGATTGGATTCTGTTGATGCGGCGTCGGCTGCGGGAGGCAACGTTGCGGTCCAGGTTCTGAGAAACCTTCTTCAGCTCAACCTCGAACTGGTTCACCCTCCTCGCTTGGCTGGCGGCAAACCTTTTGATCCAGTTCGGATTCATGTAATCCTTCTCCTCTACAGCCATAGCCTTGACCGCTGCTATGCACTCTTCGGTTGTTATCCCGTCGAGTTCAGTATCCAGCTCGGCAGCGATCTCGGCAATGGAGCTGTAGGAAACTCCAATCTTCTTTGCCTGCTCCAAGTCTTTAGTCATTTCGGCTCCACCGACTTCGGTTGACTTGGCAGCAGCAGACTTCCTCCTCCTCAGCTGAGATTTGGATGGTTGAGCAGCTAGCACTCCTTCTTCTTGGGTCTCTTTTTCTTCCTGTGCTTCACCCTCCGTCTCCTTCTCTTCCCCCTTTTTGGCATCAACAACAAGACTTGCTACTGAACCGTCCAGAGAGTTGAGTTTGGCCTCGGTTGATTGAACACGGTTGAAGAGTTCATCGACCGCACACTCCAGCTCCATCTTCTTTGCCAGTTCGGAGTCCTGGCGCTCTTGTTCTGCCTTCTTCAAAACAGAGAGGTTGTCATTGACCTCTGTCTGAAAGGCAACGAACTCAGTCCAACGCGACTCGAACCGGGACTCCCACTCAGCATCCTGCGTCTGTTGGGACTTGGCCAGATTTGAATCGGCCAGAGACTTGAAGACGTTCACCTCCGACTTCAGTCCCAACAGAGTGGACTTCAGCTCCGACAAGTCCTGACTGGTGGAGGAGGAGAAATCATTCAGCTTCGTCTTCAGTTCGGCATTCTCCTCCACCAGTTGTTGGTACTTCGCCTCTTGTGCTGCCAACTCCCTCAGCTGGTCATCTTGTTGGTGCTGGAGGTTGGTGAGCAGCTCGGTCCTTAATTGGTTGACCCTCTCAGCTACCAGCTCGCAGATTTGTTCAGTTGAAGGAGCGAGCTGAGCAGCTGGAAGGGCTTGAGCGAACTGAGCTAGGGGCTCAGCTGTGACCATGGCTTGTCTGTTTGCCAGGTACAGCTTCAGGTCTTCCTCCTCTTCCTTCGCGGCGGCTGCTGCTGCATCGACATCCTCAAGGAAGTCAGCTGATTTTGCCAACATGCTGTCAAGGAAGTCGACACACTCCTTTCCATCTGCCTCCCTTGTGTCCGTCCCTTCAGCCAAACTCTGGTCCATCCGTCGAGTGAGCAGCGCAATCCGGTTATTGTACGCCACCTCCAAGTTGGAATAGTTGAAGTAGGCTCGGATGCGGGACTCATCAGACTTCAGCCTGTCCCAGCTCAGCACCCTGATCGTGTCCTCCTTGACATACCAGTGGCTGAAGATCAGGTGGAACTGGTACAGTAGCTCGGTTCCCATAGTGGCGAAGATGGGCATGTCGCGAGCCGCAGGGAACAGACCCAACAGCTTTTGAAAGCAGTAGGCCACCCTGCCTTCGTGCTCCTCAGCAACAGCCTGCAGGTCCTCCGCTTCGTTGATCGGGGAGGGGGTGAGATTGTATGGTTCGGGTTTCAAGAGGTTCATCGATGTTGGCCAACGGGTCGGTCACAATATCGGCATCGAGCTGAGAGCTCGGAATTTGGGATTCAGTTGGGGAAGAGGGTGCAATAGTTTCCTCAACATCGGCCGAAGGAACGGTCGCGATGTTGGCATCGAGCTAAGAGCTCGGAATTTCTGGCTCGGTTTGGGTAGAAAGAGCAAGAGGCTCTGGGGGCGGTACAACATTCTCTCCAGCTGTGGGGGAGGTGGTAACATCTTCGAGGTCCTCAGATGAGGAGGATGCATCCGACGTCTCCATGCCCTCAGCCTCATCAGCTCCGGGGGCTTGAGGTACGATCTCGAATGATGCGGCCTCAGCTGAGCGGCTGGATTCGGAACGCTCCTCAGCAGGTGTGGACTCAACCTGCGCTCCCTCCTCGACTGGAGCTTGCTCCTCAGCTGGAACTTCAACTGGCTCATCAGCTGACTCATCAGCTGGAACATCAGTTGGCTCATCAGCTGGCACCTCAACTGCCTTCTTGATGGACTTCTTGAACCTTACCCTTAACTTTTTCTGGGCAGGTTCGTCAGTCGACTCCTTTTCAGCGTCAGCTCGACGACGTGAGGCTTTTGATTTTGCGGGGCGAGCAGCAGCTTGTTCCCCCTCAGCTGTTGACTCAGCTGGCTTTCCCGACTCCCTCTTGTCCTTAGGAGTGTAGACACTCCTCAGCACCTCCTGTGCTTTCTTGGCTGTCGGGAACAACAGCAGCTTCTTCAGCGGCGTCTACTCGCAGTCAGCCCAGACCATGTTGCAGTCCTTCGTTGCGAGCAAGATGAGGGCGGAAATCTTACAGCCGAAGTTGAGTGTCCCCTTCACACTCAGCAGCTTCTCTCCGGACTCGGTTGTAGTCTCGGAGATCTTCGACTTCTCCACCATCAACTGGTTCAGAAAATATTGGAACTAGTTAATTTGGTGTTGGTGCTCCAGGGCCACCAGCTGCTTCAATTTAGGTCGGCTGATGTCGCCGAACACACCACTGTATCCGAACACTACCTTCGACACGGCGTCGAACAGCAGGCGGTGTTCCGGCTTCAGCTTTGTTCGTTGCATGTTGCTCCTCAACCGCTCCGGCTCGATCAGAGCATCTTGCAGAAACTCATCCGCCTACTCGTCGGTAATATTCTACAGGAACTCGGCGGCGGTGTGGTTGATTGGTATGATGTACCGGAGGACATCGGTCACGTCAATGGAGAAGGAGACACGACGTATCGTCCTTGCCGGAACATCTCTTTGACGGCACGACACCTCCGTAGAAACTCCCTCCGAACTGTCAAGGGGGCGAACGAGATTGACGTAGAATTCTCCGACTTGGCGCATGAGCAAGTGCAGAGGTTGGCCCATTCCAGGAGTCCGTTCTCACGGAGAGTGTTGGCGAGCGGGGCTAGGACCGACGACTCTAGATCCTCGTCGGAGAGGATCTGCTCGAAGTGAATCTTCGATACTAACATATCGAATGAATCTTCATACGTGGTAGGCACGAGGGAAGGTCCGGATGATGCATTCTCTTGCTTTTGGGTGCCATTAATAATCACTACAAAGGTAATATATAGGAAATGAAAGAAATCTATTTGCAGAAACGGGTTAGGCAGAAAACTGGAAGACGATGAATAGTTATAATTGATAAGCACAAATGAGGAAAGTAGGAGATATCTTCCTGATTTTTCGCCTTATATAGGTCTTTGACTCGGATGAAATCAACGGCTGGGGTTAAATGGCGCGAATCCAT
The DNA here is from genome assembly GCA_029490685.1 of Schizonepeta tenuifolia. Lineage (NCBI taxonomy): Eukaryota > Viridiplantae > Streptophyta > Magnoliopsida > Lamiales > Lamiaceae > Schizonepeta > Schizonepeta tenuifolia. The sequence goes on from CM055959.1 coordinate 95,959,749, forward strand.
CAACGGCTGAGATTATGCGACTGTTGACTATCTTTGACTCGACGTTTTGATCCGAGTTCCAACCAGCGCGTGAGAAGGTATACAGTTTCATGTCAGCCCAGTCGCACTATAAAGTAGGCTATGGATACTCAGCCGTACTTTACATTTAATGCGACATGATGGCTATTTTAATGTAACTGACTAGCTCAGGAATGTTTGAATTTATTTCAAACATTCTCATTTAAGAACATAACACCTTCAGTCATAAATGATGTCTGCCAGCTGATATCGAGATCAGCTGTATACCTCAGTTGTGTTCCTCAGTTGCCGCATACCATCAGCTGACTCGAGTTCGTCTGTTCAGCTGACGTTTGATCCAATGTTGCAGCATACCATCAGCTGACTCGAGTTCATCTGTTCAGCTGACGTCTGATGTCTTCAGTTGACGCTCCGTATCTGAGATTCCCCCTTTAGCTGAGCTTCCTCCTCCATCTGAGCTTCCCCCTCAGATGGGCATCTATCTCTTGCCCTCGGCTGGTTCCTCATCTGATGGATCCAACAATCCAAGTAGATCACATAGCATCTTGAACCGCGCTTCGGCTAGAGATTTGGTGAAGATGTCAGCTCGCTGAATCTCAGATGGAGTCTTTTCTCCATGGAAGCGTCTTTCTTCTCAACTGTGATCTAGAAACTCAGTTCCATGATCTGATCGGATAGAAATGATCTTCATCTCTTGTTGGTTAGATATCCGATCCATCAACTTGGGTAGCTCATCTCGGTTTTCACTCTTGTGGCGCATGAAGATGGTCCACGTATATCTTGAGTAGTCATCAGTTACAACCAGGGTATACTCGTTCCCATTCATGCTCTTGGGTGTAACTGGCCCGAAGAGATCCATATGGATCAGCTGTAAAACTCGGTCGGTTGAAGGAGTTGACTTCAACCGGAAGGAGGATCTAGCGAGCTTTCCCAACTGGCATGCACTGCAGATATGTGTTGTTGAAAACACTCGGTTGGGTATGCCTCTTGCATGTTCTTGTCTGGCGAGTCGGTTCATTGTCTTGAAGTTCAGATGGTTGAGCCTTTTGTGCCACAGCCAGCTCACATCTGAACTGCTCTTTGATAGCAAGCAGGTGTCAGAAAGACTACTGTTCCAGTCAGCATAGTAGACGTTCCCGGTTGGCGATCGATTTCCCAACAATATGACCTGCTTTGATCCGACATCTTTAACTCTGCAACCCTGTGCATTAAACTTGATAGAGAAATCATTATCACAGAATTGGCTGATGGAGAGCAAGTTATGCTTCAATCCATCAACATAAGAAACATTAGAAATCGAAACATGATTGATTTCAAGGGTACCGTAACCTCTGGTGTAACCTTTTGAGTTATCACCAAAAGTAACTGATGGACCTTCTTTCTCCACGAAACTTCCAAGCAAATCCTTCAGATTTGTCATGTGTTTCGAGCATCCACTGTCCATCACCCACTTTGTCTGTGATGCTTTATTCTTACTCAGTTGTTCCTCCTGTACTTGCAAAGAGAAACTAGCTTAGGTCCCCAATTTCAGTTGGGTCCTTGAGGGTTAGAACCAGTTCCCCCTGGAACTGTGCGTCGCTTTTCCCTGTATACTCGGATGGATTTATCATTCCAGATCACTTTTCCTTCATCATCAACTATAACAACACCTCGGCTATCCTTAGGCTTGTTGTTAGTAGTGATGTTCTGTTTCTTGGGAGGAGTTGGATTTCTCCCATGTTGAGTTTTAGGAGGTGAGGCTTTCCCCCTGTTTTGATGGCAATTTTTATCCTGTTTGATTTGTCTGAATGATCGGACGCCATGTTGGAATCTTCGTAGCTGATACTGATTCCATCTTCCTGACTGATGACGACAGCTGGTCATGCTCGGATGTTGATTCAAGTTGTGGCATGAATATCTCCAGCTGTTCGAACTGTTCCTCATTGGTTGACTCGGTTGAAACCTTTGGTTGAACTGATGATGGAACCGTTGTTGATTCAGATGATTGAACCCTTGTCGGTTCTGCGGTGGGTTCCATTCTTTCTGATGTTGACTCTGAGGTTGATGCAGAGGTCGGTTTTGATTCTGAGTTCGGTTGCGATTATGTCTTCGACGCCTCTGATTCCTCTTCTGACTTTTGGAACATTCCCCCTCGGTTGATGTCCCAACCGATGGAACGTCCTGTTCATCCACTGCTTCTTTTCCCTTCTCAGTTGGAGTTCCCTTAGTCGGTTGAGCTTGCTGAGAAGTGGAAGTTTCATTACTTTGGGGAGATTCAGATTCAACTGTGTTAGGTTCGACAACCTTGACCTCAACAGCTTTGATAAAGGTTGCTGGAGGAATTACACTATCTTTAATCATATCGTAACCGAGTCCTGACAAGTCATCCATCTGTCGGCTGTAACTGATTAGATTCTCTATGATCTTGGATGACTGATATAGCTTTATCAGGTTGTCCTTCTCAGTTTGCAACTCTTTGAGAAGAACAGCTATATACTCGGACTGTTCGTCTGACTTTTTCACCAGCTGGCCGATCTGCGCCTCTTGCTTTTTCAATTGATCTTCCTGTTTCTTGATCTGTTTCTTTAACTCCTCATCAGTTGAAACCTTAGGTTGGGTGACAGCATTCAGCTGATTATTGAGATTGTCAATCTCTTCCTTTTGGCTCTTAATCAGATCGTCCTTGTCGGTTAAGGATTCCTCAAGCTTGGCGAATTGTACTTGAAGACTCTTAAACTCAACCAACTGCTGTTGCACTTCCTCATTGAGTGCTAAGAAGTCGTCCCATGAGAGTTCCAACTCTTCATCTAGGGTTTCCTGCATGTTAGAAATATTTGAAGAATTCAAAATAGCAGGATTAGATTGTACCTCATCGTCTTTGACGTCCATCTGCACACAACAACAAAAGAAGGGTGCAAGCAGATATGCACTAGCGTGATAAAGAGATCTGTTCAGTTGACCACTGAATAAAATTCCTCAAATTCACACCTTGTGAAACAGAGTCAGCAGTCTTTTGAACCACTGCTCTGATACCACTTGATGGTCCCGATACGAGTTACTAGTGTATGGGGGGGAGGAAATACACCAGTTAGGATTTTAAAACTTAACCCTGAAAAATTATTTCAACTGAGTAAAACGGACTCAGTTGGAATCTCATAGCTGAGTAAGCAACCTCAGCTGGAAGAGTGAGGATGTGCGGAATGTGGTGGAAATTAAAACTCGTTAAAACAACTCACGCTTTTATGCTCGGTTGGTCAAAAACCAAAACAGTTGAATATGTGCGGATGCAGTTTGTATGCTGATTAGTCAGACAGATGAGAATGCTAGAAATAACTGAGTAATGAAAAACACGAGCACACAGAGATTTAATGTGGTTCGGAGATAACACTCCTACGTCCAAGGGGAGTTGTGAGTCCACACAACTCAGTCCAAGATCATCTGGACAAACCAAAAAGCTTACGCGGGCTGTGCAACCGTTAAGGATAAGTTTGCGGGTACTTATCAACCTGTCTACTCAGTTACGGGAAGAGTAGGGTCCTAAAACCTTTTCAGGTATAAAAGATAAGGTTCCAACTAACAGCTCGAACAAGAAGTGAGATGGGATCTAACACTCTACGAACTCTCACAAAGTGATGTTCTCAAGGTTCGATCTAAAGACACTCAGACACAATCTAATGCTCTAGAACTCTCAACAAGTGATGTTCTTAGAGGCTAAATCTAATTCAGCTCGAGTAAGGAATATAGTTCTTTCTTTCGCTCTGTCTCGTCTCGTGTGTCTTCTCTTGTGTGTCTACCTCTTATGTGTCTTCATCATTCTCTAATGAATGGAAGCCTCTATTTATAGGCGGAGAGAATCAACTAGCCGTTGGAGGAGCTGTTGATCTCTGTTTTTTGATAGCGATGGCTTGTCTCTCATCTCTGCAGACTTTCCCGATATGGCATCTGTGCTCTTCTGCTTTCCATCTGAGACAACCTTGTGTTGGGCCAGATGGGGTAATGACTGAACGGTCAAATCCTCATATGACTTCCTTTTGAAATTCAAATCTTAACTGCAGACTTCCCACAGAGGGTGGTCGGTTAAGATTTTCGATCTTCAACTAACTTGTTATTCAGCCGATGTTCTATCTGACAACTAACAGTTGAACTCTCAGCTGACTTCATCTTCAAGCTGTTGATCTTCTTGTTTGAGTTCTACAACTGAGGTTCTGAAACTGAACACTCAGTTGTCTTCCTTGTATTTAGTCAGTTGGGTTTGAACCTTCAGATGACTTCCTTTTCATCGGATGTTCTCTTCCTCTTTACTACTTCTCATCTGATGAACCCTCAATTGGTTTCCTTCACAACTGATGTTTTGAAAACTTCCCCCTCATTCCATCTGAACATATGAACTCTCAGTTGTCTTTCATCATAACTGATGTTCTGTCTGAGTGATGCTTTGTTGGCATCTTTAGCTGGAGACCTGTAAAGATAAAATCTTAACTTTGCTCAAACAACGAGCCTAACTTCTAACATTAGGTTCTGGCAACATCTACTCGGTTGGGGTCAGTCGGTTTTGGAATTCATCAAAACTCTTACTAATAAATTTCCCAACAAAATGTATTCAAACCAATGAATGGAACTTCCCTTCAAAATATGTGTGTTCCAAATCCAAATCTTCTAGGCCAACCTTGAATATCTGTACAAATGCCTATAGTGTCGCCATGATATCTGCAATAAACATCCAATTAAATGTTGAAGAAATGTAACCTCGTCAAAATGGGAGACACAAACATGAAGATCATTATTTCCATAGCCCTGTTGATCCTCATTTATCTGCTTGGCTGAACTCACAAGAGACTCGTGATCACAAAAAATGTTGTAATAAATTTGAACTCATAATTGATATATGTTGTTAAGCATCAACTTCTCAAATCACACTAAGCAACAATGGGAACAACAGATATCTCTCTGCTGGACTTGGTATAAATTTGGAATTTAGTCATCCTAAAATCACACTGATTCAATAAACATAAAAGCTTCACATGAAAAGTATGTTAAGATGCCACTCCTCCTTGTGCACAATCATAGATTTGATCATCATCTTCCAAATGGGAAAAATCTATGCCATACACGCATCTTCGCCCCAGGATGTTGATAGCTCAAAGCTGTTGCATATGTTTTTAAGCTCCAACACTAGTTGAGACATGGTAGGCCTGTGTTCTGCTAACTCAGCCGAGCACTTCCTCGCAACCTGCAACGTCTTCACCAAATGAGAACTTGTTTAGCGCCATTTCTTCCATGTCCACTTCATCTGCTAACAATGTGCCACTGCCAAACTCAAAGTAATTCAAATCTCATGCATCCGGTTCAGATAATTGGAAGCCGGTTAACAATGTAGGACGCCTGTACGGCTGATTTGCCAGTAACAAGTTCAACCTGAAGAACCACTAAGGTGCACCATAAGAGAGCACACATGATTGTTTCTTAATAAAATGCTCCTCTTTATTAATAGCTTGGTTTTCCAATGTGGGACAAACTCCACTTTCCATGGTTAAAGTGGCCAACTTAATGAATTAATCACAATTCATCCCAAAATGAATTTGAACAAATAATACATTAATCTATAGTGTTTGAAACGTAGAATCCAAATCTACCATTTGTTTCCATAAAATCCAACAACGCTAGCATCTCTAGATATAGTTTTTATCATCTTCTGAAGTGGAGAAATCTATGCCATGCTGATACTGCTGCCTTGTTGTTGACCCCGCGGTGTCGTTGCGCGCTCAATTCTGCTATCTTCTCAACCTCCAACACCACTTCACACATTCTAGGCCTCTCTTCTTCTGACAAAGCCAAGCATCTCCTTGCAACCCCCAACGTCCTCAGCACTTCGTGCTGCACGCCCGAATCCATGAGCTCATTATGAAGAAATTCAGGAAATAACATATCCAGTTCGTCCACAAATATCTGTGAAGCAATGGACAAATTACCACCGGAATATGCTTTAAAGGAATGGATATGACGAGCTACGAAGGACGCTGCCCCTTTAGAATCCCGAGCAACAAGTTCGAGCAATAGCTCTCCGAAGCTGTTACACATCACCCTCTTGAGAGGGTCTCTTGAATCCAGCCCCCCACATATCAAAATCAGAGACACAACCATAGCGTTGGCGGTTGAGAAAAATATTGGAGGATTTGATGTTTCCATGGGCCAGCTTTCCTTTACACTGCGCGTGGATGTGCGCAATTCCACGCGCTGCGCCTACTGCAATTCTCACACGACTCTCCCAATTAGGCCTACTACTCTTGTTGCCTGTATGAGATGACAAACATAACCTCAATTTATCATAATCAAGAGATAAAGATAATACTAGACTAGATGAGGATTGATTACTTACCGCACAACATATCAAACACACTTCCCTCGCCACAGTAATCATACACGATGATCTTTGTCGTCTCAGAGAAGTAGTAAGCCCATGGGGTACCAACGTTTTCATGCCTGCAATTTCCTAACACAATCATCTGCTGCTCAAATTTGATTATAATTTGAGTCTGAGTATCAAGAAACTAATTCCAAAAATTCTCTCTTCTATCCTAAAGAAAGAAAGGAAAACAATGGAGATGAGAAATTCTACAAACAGTTATTGATGAAAAAGATTTTTCTGTGGATAATCAAGCCTCTGAGATGCAGAATATCAGCTACTAGTGGCCAGTGAAGAAATCATTGAGTATTAATTTAGAAAGGTAAAATTCCACACTCACAAAGGTGTTCCTAAAATGGTTATTTTTCAGCCCCTCTGTGATTATTTCCACTCTTTCTCCAACATTGCCGCCTCCAACTTCGGGTCAGGGTAGCCTGTAAGAATACACAAACAGAACCTCAAATGATCAGAATTAATCAAGAGATAATACTAGACTAGACTAGACTAGATGATTTGAGTAGATTATAGAGAGGATTTGATTACCTACCGTGCAACATATCAAACACTCTTCCCTTGTTATAGTAATCATACACGATGATCTTTGTCGTCTCAGAGAAGTAGTAAGCCCATGGTGTTCCAACATTTTCATGCTTGCAATTTCCTAACACAATCATCTGCTCCTCAAGTTCATCTTCTGTTATCTTTCCAGTATTCACTGACTTGATCACGGCTTTAGTTCCCGCTTCAAGATAGAGTTTGTCCGAGACTTGCACATCTGTTGTAGACTTCAAGTCTCCTTTTTTGAGCCATTGAACGAAGTGGAAAATTTCTCTTAGTTGATGAGATCCCAAGCAAGCTAAAATCGAGACTGCATGAGTAGTCAGAGGAGACGATGGAGATGAAGTCTTGATGACAGAGTTGCCAAATCTGCTCTCCTCTTCACCACTGCCTCCCCAGTTATCGTAGTTCTAAGACATCTTCAAATATTAGATTGACTACTTTTAGTTGAGACTTAATAATTTGTTACTTACTTATCCAGAACAAGACAGGGAATTTACTTGCAAGTTGCTCTAAATAAAGAATTCTGAGAGTTTGACATATTAAAAGCTTTTGTTAAAGATAGTGACAACAACGTCAAGCCATTCATATTGCCATTATCATAAAAACTGACATGAAACTTCCATTCACTTCCCATTTGCTATATATTAGTTACCGTTTTTCCTTAAGAGCTCTCACCTTTTTATTTTTTGATTTTTTTAAGTCTTGATAAACAGAACAAGTCTTAGTTACTATGTTCCCAAGGATATAATTGAAACTAAACTTATTACTCAAACTATTGAATTTGTTCCATTGACTTGAGCTTCTGACACAAATTGTTAGCTTTAGATTTCAGGGTTGAGTTTTAGGGAGGGTGTCCCCCAAATTGTTATTGATTATTATAATACAATCCATCCATTACAACTATGTTGTCTAGATTAAAGGTTGAGGAAAATTAAATCTGTCAAACTCTACTTGTTTTAACAAAGGCTGTTATCACTTCTTAGATTGCATGTTCACATTATCTGCCACCTTTGAAAGATTTTCATGTTATAATTGACAGTAACCAAAGAATAGAATATGTGACGCATCATGCATGCCATTCGGAACAACACAATCACATAGAATATGCTTATTCTTGAAGATTTGCAAAGCTCAACCATGCCACACAAGATTGATATGCGACTTAGCTTTATCATCTTCTGAAGTGGAGAAATTTATGCCAGAGTGCCTCCTCCTTGTTGCTAACCCCACGCTTATTACGGTAGCTCATTTCTGCAATGTTCTCAAGCTCTAACGCCACTTGGCACATTCTAGGCCTCTCTTCTGGTATCAAACTCAAGCACCTCCGTGCAACCTGCAACGTCCTTCGCACCTCCTGCTGCACCGCCGGATCCATGACCTCATTATAAAGAGATTCAGAAGATAACCTATCCACTTCGTCCACAAATATTGGTGCAAAGGCCAGATCACAATCGTATACGTGGGAGTGGATGTGGCGAGCTATGAAGGACGCTCCAACAGAATCCCGAGCAGCCAGTTCAAGCAATAGCTCTCCGAAGCTGTACACATCACCCTCTTGAGAGGGTCTCTTGAATCCAGCCCCCCACATATCAAAATTAGAGACACAACCATAGCGTTGGCGGTTGAGAAAAATATTGGAGGATTTGATGTTTCCATGAGCCAGCCTTCCTTCACACTGCGCGTGGATGTGCGCAATTCCACGCGCTGCGCCTAATGCAATTCTCACACGACTTTCCCAATTAGGCCTACTACTCTTGTTGCCTATATGAGATGACAAACAAAACCTCAATTTATCATAATCAAGAGAGATAGATAATACTAGACTAGATGAGGATTGATTACCTACCGCGCAACATATCAAACACACTTCCCTCGCTATAGTAATCATACACGATGATCTTTGTCGTCTCGGAGAAGTAGTAAGCCCAAGGGGTACCAACGTTTTCATGCCTGCAGTTTCCTAACACAATCATCTGCTGCTTAAATTCATCTTCTGTTATCTTTCCAGTATTCAGTGACTTGATCACGGCTTTAGTTCCCGCTTCAAGATAGAGATTGTCCGAAACTTGGACATCGTGCAGTAGAAGAGCGAGAGCTGTGGTCCCCAAGAATCCATCACCAAGGTGTTGAACAGAGTTGAAAGTATCGGTAATGCAGAAGGCAGAAACAGAGCTCCCAAGCGAAAGAGGAGCTCTAGAAAAACTTAAATCGAAATGTGATGAGTAGTCAGAGGAGACAGTGGAGACGGAGTCTTGATGGCAGAGTTGCCAAATCTGCTCTCTCTTCACCACTGCCGCCACCAGCCTCTCCCAGTTATCATAGTTCCGAGACATCTTCAAATATGGAATTTCAAGATTCAGACTAATCACTTTGTAACTTACTAATTTTATAGAACAAGACAGAATTTGCTAGAAAGTTGCTTTAAATAAAGAATTCTAAGAGTTGACAAAACCACGTATTGTACACTGACATGAAAAGCTTTTGATAAAGATAGTGCCAACAACGTCAATCCATTCATATTACCAGTATTAAAGAAACCATGCAATTCGAAACTTCCATGACTTTTTGGTCTTTTAATCCTTGATGAAAGGATATAATACTTATTGATATAGTATAGGGGCAATACGTAACATGTGTAATAAATAGAACACGGGCATACATATAATTGAATTTACATTATAAGAATTTCAAAAATATTAAGTCCTCCTCCTCATCCTTTAATAGGGCATTATGCAAGATGTTTTATAATGAAAACACGGGCATATATATTTGAATTTACATGAGAAATTCAATGAGATAAAGTCTTCATCATCCTTCATGCCTACGATGTTTGAACACAACGCAAAAGAAGAAAATTATGACGACGGAAAGAAAGATTACACGATGAAAGTTGATTATGCCCACAGGCGGGAATTCAGACTAAATAACACATAATCACTAGTCATAATACTACTGATAATCATAGTCAGATTACAAATACTGCATAAATCGAAACCTAAGCATGAAACCTTAAAGCCGGCAAATGCGAACACACATATATAAATTAATAGGTGATTTAGGCAAGCTCTATCGCCGTCTCTGGGGTCTTGCCACGTGCTTCGATTTTCGTCTTCAGTTGAGGCGGCAACGCAGCGGTATCCCTAAGGATCAAAACTCTGAGCCTAAGAATCTCATTAGTCGACTCAAGTACTTCAAAGACGCAAGCATCATCACATTTCAGGTTGTTATCATCCGAGAACTTTCTCCAATCGGAGTTGTCAAACTTCGGTCTCTTGACTTTCCCAATGTAGGACACATTCCATGATCGACCACCATGTGTAAAAACTGCAGTGACATTAACACGAGGAAAATGGGGAACCATATGTGCCGATATGGCCTGTTGGAACCAAAAAGTGAAGGAATTAGTTATGTAAATTAATCGGATAACTGGCAAATAAAATGCCAATTACAGTAGTAGTAGAAGTATTAGCTAGATATGATGGCTCCATTGTGGGACAAGATTATTAATCTTGTAAGAAAAATTAATTAAAACAAAAAGAGTATACTATATATACACTGTAACAACAAGACATATATAGCTAGATCTCTGAGAAAGAGAGAAGAAAATAAAATGGAAAAAAGAAAACAATGCAAAGTAGAATGATGAGTATAATATAAACAAATTTTTTGTGAAGCTTTTTGTTGCATCAATGGTAAATAAGTTAATATATAGCATGACTGTGAGACGTAATCTTGTAAGAATAATGAACAAGTTTAGTATCATAATACAGAGATCGAAAGGGAAAACATTCAGAGTAAAAACCAAAAAACGAATGAGTCCAAAACATATACTAGTTCCATGAAGTTTAAAATATAAGAACATGTATGGAGAGTATGTTAAGAGAGAGAAACATGATAAGTAGAATGAAGAAGAGAGTACCAGAAGGTAGGGGGTATTGACATGTGATTTTGATAGGATAATATCAAAATCTCCAGAGAGGTAGCAGAGCTCAACAGATTGTGCTTGTGAGGTAGCTCCATCACCATCACCATCACATGGAAAAGGAGTTTCGTCTTTCATTATGCAAACCTGAACAACATACATACACACATACAAATCATCCTTCTATGGATTTACAAAATTACAAAACAATTACAGTAATTAATATGTCAAGTGTTGTGCAGTTTACGTACCTTGTCCTCCATAGCAATGGGGCGAGCATCTTGTTCCGAATTAGGAGCTGACATCATCTTCTTCTTCTTCTTCTCACTATAAATTAACAAAGAAAATGAAGTAGGTGGACAATACACAAAACGGTAAAATCAAAGGGATGATGTATCAAAGTATCCAGTGGTAATTAGTGTTATGGATACTAGAAATAGTAAGTGTAAGTGCACGCCTATAAATGTACTCTACTTTTGTCTTAATTAATATTTCAAAAATTAATTTATTGTTAAAATAGCAATTTTTTTTTTATTTTTTTTAGAGAAAGAAAGTCCGTGACTCACAGTATGTAAAATCCATCACTCGTGGATATTAACATCATGTAGACAAATCAAGCTTTCCTTTCTAAAAAGTTAAAGCAAATTTTTTGGTTAACCATCATGTAGACAAATATGAATATTAAAATGTTATGCCATAGCCTAGAACTGCTACTAACTATTAATTAGGCCATAGCCTAGAACAATATTTGAAAATCGAAACTCAGCTAAAGGCACCAAGCCGTAACATATTTACACTCATGTAAGTATACAATTAACAAAATAAATCTTACATTTTGATACACCATCTCTTTTCATACGTGGAAACGAATACACACACATTAAACAACATGTCATATATGCATGTATATAATAATATGTCTTCATCTTTTTGTAAAATACTTATAGTAGCAATCACATATATGTATATAAGCTCAAATATTCACCATCTGCCTTATTTCATTTTCGTTTTTCCTACCCAGTTCACACACATAAATATTTTTAGAAAATTCCTTTTCTTTCTTAAGTCTATTTACAAAAGCCGTACGTATGTGCATGTGTAGTTTTACTTAAAACAAGTAAGATGAGTTAATATCAATTGAGTTCCAATATTTATTTTCTCCTATGCATAATCCGTCAGCTACATGCATATATAATTCCATGAAATTCAGATTTTCATCCTTTAAAACAACTAAGAACTTAAGCCTAAAAAAATCAGAGAAATTCCTATGTCTTTGGAAAGAGAAGAATGGGAAAAATGGTTACAACCTTTGGAGCAAAACTTCACTCTATCTTTACTCTAGATCTAGATGGTGCTATTCCACTCCTTTCTCCTCCTTCTCACTCTCGAATTCTCTCTATTTCTTGATATTGCAATGGAAATGGTGTAAGTGGAAGAGAAATGAGCTGCTTCTGCTCAGTTTTTATAGAATTGAGGGAGAGGTTTGGTTGACTAAAGAGTTATAACATGTGATCAACTGTACGTCTATTGCTTCATTTATGTTTAGTCATTTTTCACCTTCTCCTATATCTTTTTATTGACCGCATTTAGAAAACCAGGGAAGAGCAGCAGCAGATGTGAAGGAAGGGAGTAAGTAGGTCGATTTGTTTTTGCTTGGTGTAAGTCACATGTGTGACTCTTCTTTCTTCAATTGTGTTTTATCTCTTGCCTCACTATTCCCTATTGTTCAAGTCTCTTTCTCTTGCTCCCTTGATTTAGAAAATTAACATGTGATCTCCCCAGATTGACTGAAAATGTGTATATTGATTGTATAAGGAATAGAGGGGATTTGTTTTATTTGATAAGAGATTTGATATCTTTGTACTAGTTTCTTTAATTTCTCTATTTGTGTTCCCTTCTCTTCTCTCATTTTCTTCTACTTAAAAGAACTCTCAACACTTACTAGATTTAGTATGACATCTTGTGACTTCTTCTCTAATAACAACAAGATTTCAAATCACATCCGCTCAAATCTTCACAATGAATCGCCCCTCAAAAATCAAAAACAAGGTTTTGACTTCTTTTGTTTGTTACAAGAATTAGGGATCACAAAATATTTTTAATTTTTGTTGTATATTGTTTACATGTAGCATAAAAATATATACTCATGGGGCATGTAAATGTAGCACAATAATAAGTTAAAAGCACCTTTTTGGTGTCACTTTTTATTCTAGGCTTCAAATTACTATTGACATTATATCCCACGCCATAAAATTCATGCGAATCAAAAGAATTAAAAATTTTCATAAACTTATTTTAAAGTTTTAATGTTGGAATTACAAGAAATTTATTCTTGATTATCTCTGGGTGCAACTATTAAAAAGAGAACTAAACGGTTATTCTCTAAAATAAAAGAAAAATATTACTAGAGAAAATCGGGGTATTACAGTAAATTTAATGTGTCAATTTATAAGCCCACAAAAATTTACTATGTGGTTTTATACCCAAATTGCACAAAATTCAATATGTGGTTTTATACCCAAATTGCAGAAAATTCAATATGTGATTTAAAGACATTTCTTGTAAGAATAACCAAGAGGTTTAGCACAATACAGAGATCTCTCCAAAAGGGAAAACATTCAGTCATATTAATGAGTCCAAAACCAAAACATATAGATACTACCAAGTTTTATAAGGTTGTGGGCAGAGGCACGCTCGCGCGCGCGCGCTGCTCTAGCGAGCGCAAGCCGAGCTCTCACTCCATTGCCAAGCGTCGCGCTTGCATGCTCATGCTCGATGGAGCAAGTCTGCGCTCTCCCACGCTCGGCGTCACGTGGTGACCGCTGGTTGGTCACCGGCGTAGCCGTTGCGATCGCCAAGTGTCAACATTCAATTTTTTTTTTAATTCCAATTACCACTATATATATTTTTCCTCCCCACCCACAAATCACAGACTACACTCTGTATTCTCTCTACTCCACACTCTTTTCTCTCTAATTTGCTCCCAAAACCGGCGGTCACCTTCTCCGGCCAAGCCCTTCGGCGATCACCTTCTCGAAAAAAAAAATGGATCTAAACGCCGATTTCAACTCCAATTGGTCATTCACCGAAGATTCTCCGAGCCCCAACCCCTCTTGTCCATCCCCTCGACAAAATTTGTATTCTCAAATACCTTAACGAGATTTATTTTCGTCACCTCCGGCCTTCGCTCCACAATTTCCCACGGCGGGAGCCTACCTTCCTCACTTTCCAGCGGGTACCTTTGCACCATTTCAAGGCTTTGGAGCCTCCAATGCCGCCAATGCCGCCCCTCAATGCCGCCAATGAGCATCGGCTACCCCACGCACCCCGCGTCGTCGCCCGAAGATTTCAACTCGGCAGTGAATTTGGACGCCGACGGCAATGAGGTCCAAGTCACATCGCCGGCAAAGAGGACAGGGAAGAAGGCAGCGACCTCCGACACTGGTCGTCGTGGTCACTGTGGTGGCCGTCGTGGTGGCGGTAGGGCGGGGGCGGTGGAGTTGGTGGATTTGTCTTCCGAAGGTGAGGACGGGCCGACGGGATACACCGAGGCCGACTTGGCTCGGTGTTGGATCGACATCTCCCAAGACCCCATTGTTGCCAACGGCCAAAAGATAGATTCGTATTGGCGCCGCATTTTGCACCATTACCGCGAGCTCCGTCCCAAAAATTCATCGAAGAGCCCCGCAAAACCTCCGCAACCATTGGGATCGAGTGAAGCTCGTCTTAATGAAATTCCAACAAGTTTACAAGGAGTGCGAGATGGAAAGTCGAAGCGGTGAAAGCAATGAGACATTTTGTCTAACGCTCTCAATGCATAGCAAGACGCGAAGAAAGTTGCTTTCAAGCACTTGCCGACGTGGCGGGTAGTCAAAGATACGCCGAAGTTTGCCATGATCTACTCCGCAAAATACACGATCGAAACGGCGGCAAAGAGAATGAAAACGGGCGAAGATGGGAGCTACACCACTTTGGCGTAGGATTCGGCGGTAGGGAGCAATCCGAGCGGGAGCACACCGCTGTCCTCCACTCCACTTTCCGGCAGCGAATTTGGGTCGGAGCACTCTAGTCGGATGGAACGCCCGATGGGTAGAGACAAGGCAAAGGCGGCGGCAAGAGTTAAGGGGAAGGCCGGATCGAGCTCGGGAAGCGGTTCGACAACATGAAGTATACGAGAGTAATTTGTTCAAGCGGCACGAGAATGTCGCAGCAAATGGAAGAATTTACGAGGCAACAAGACTATCATATCATCACAAGAAGCACCGTCGGTATGGCACCGGCCCAAAAGGAGTTCCACGATCGATGGGTCGGGGAGCTTAAAATAAAATATGGGTGGCCCGTTGATGGTGATTAGTAGTTTTTTTTAAACTCTTGTTTAATGTAGTATTTTAATTTTATTGTAATGTAGTTTAATGTAGTATTTTAATTTTTAGTATAATGAAATGAATTTTTTTTAAATTTTATCTTTTTCGAATTAAAAAAGAAAAAAGAAAATGACGAGCTTGGCGAGCTCACCACTACACTTCATTTGGTGCGTGCACGCTGGGCCCACCAAAAAGCCAAGCGAGCGAGCTCGCCAAGCTCGCCGCTCCTATAAGTTTAAGAATATGTATCTATATATGTTAAGAAAGAGAGAGAGAATAGGATGGAGAAGAGAGTTAAATTAGTACAAAAAGATACGGGGTGCTGACATGTGATTTTGTAAAGCAGTATCAAAAAAGGCTTATAGAGAGAGAGAGAGAGAGATCAGAGTTCAACAATTTGTGCAGAAGTTGAGGTAGCTCCATCACATGGAAATGGAATTCCTTCTTCCATTGAGCAAACCGGAACATATATACAAACACTAATTAAATTCATCCCAATTGGATTAAAATCACATAAATATGAATTAGGAGCTGACATCTTCTACTACCTCTTGTTATCTTCTTCTTCTTCTTCACTTCTTCCTTCTTCTTCTTCTCTAACTACCCAAAGAAAATCAAAGTGTCTTTGTGTGTACATAAATAACTACATACACTATAAGAACTCGTGGCAATTTTCGGACCATAACTTTTTCATTTTTGAGAAAACGTACTTTTTTGTTCGGGCTGGCAATAAATGGACCATAACTTTTTTTTCTTGCAATAAGTGGACCGTAACTTTTTTTTTCTTGCATTCCCAAGCCAATTTTTGGCCCGAATTCATTTTTTTGAGCTTTCTTTAGGTTTGCGATGCATGTAAGATGTTTGACGAAATGCCCCAAAACTTTTAAGTTTATTGATTTTATTCCACTCAATTATACGGCCATAAAATTTGATAAAACATTAAAATTATCGCAGTATAAATTTTAAAGGTCAAGATAGGATTGAACAAAACATTAAAAAAATTATGATAGAAAATACTAAACAAAATACATGTGTAAAAAATGATTTTTACTAATCAATCTACCATATAATTTAAGTGCTTACTATTATTCATTTGAAGCTGCTAATTTCTTGCACATTATGATTTAACAAGATCTAAATCATTAATTGATCATGTGAACATGATCCAACACTGAATAATTTAAAAAAAAAAGAAAAAGAAATAATTAACTATCTAATTTGGATGAACCTTGTTAGACTTGAAAGAAAAGATAGCTGTGATGGCGGAAGACGGAAGCAGAAGACAGCATCGATATACTTGTTAGAGGCGAATGTGGCGGCTTTTTTCAAAGTTTACCCCATTTTGCAAGCGGATTATATCTGGGGCATTCATCAAACACCTTCCTTGCACCAAAGAAAGCTCAAAAAAATAAATTCGGGCCGAAAATTGGCTTGAGAATGCAAGAAACTTAAAAACAAAAGTCACGGTCCACTTATTACAAGAAAAAAAAGTTATGGTCCATTTACTGTTGGGCTGCATAAAAAAGTCCGTTTTCTCAAAAATGAAAAAGTTATTGTCCTCTTGGGGATGACCTAGTGATAAAAGTGGAAATCTAAGCCGGTCTCAGGTTTGAACCCCATGACACGCCTCTATAGGTCGAGCCTGTCACACTTGTACTTGAAAAATGTGGTTTACCTGTCCTGTGTGGTTTGCAAACTACTGTACAAGAGACAAGAGTTTACTCAGTGCACACCAAAAGTAGCGGCTGCGGGTTCCCACGACATTAAAAAAAAAAATCCCGTGGTTCCTTAATTGTCGCAATGAATGTGGTGTGGACGTGGGTACTCTAGTATTTTACAACTGCGAATGTAATTTTACTCCTCTCTAGCCTTTTCATTTTTAACTTGCACACGTCAGAGGTACAACTCTAGCTTTTTCAAAAATGAAATCTAAATGGTTATTTACATTTAGTTTGTGTCATCACTTTTTGATTTGTATAAGAATCTTTATTTTTTGGTGTAGAAGTGATGAATCACGGGCTATATGATGTTTTATGCACCACCTCACACTAAACCAAGTCACTTATTTTTTTCATATATAGAAAAAAATATCATAAATATGTCTAACTTAGATAAATATATAACCACAATTTGTTGAGACGTCTAGCCGGTCTACACGAATACGCACATCTCCCGTGGGTTGTTGGCGGAGATTTTAATGAAATTCTAGAGCATGAAGAGAAACAAGGCGGAAAGAAAAAATCTCTAGCACAAATTGAGGATTTTAGAAGTGCGCTGACTGACTAGGCAAGCGACGGGATTTACTTGGACAAATAAGCGAAAAGGTGATGATGCAATTTTCGCTAGACTTGATTGTCGCTTTCTTCGTTTTGGCCTCCCTCCGCGCCTCCATTCTTGCCGCATCTCGACCCTGCAGTCGGCGAGGCGCGCTTTCTCCGTGGAATGATGCCTCCTCCACCGACGTTGCCGACGCCGAAGATGTGTAGGCACCCAAGATCGAAGTCTTTGTCCTCTTCATTGAGTAAATGTTGGGGAAAGCTTGGGCGAGGAATCTTGGATAGTCACGCAGTATTTCCCTGGCCTTGAAATCCTTGAAATACGGGTCTCCGGTTGATACCTTCTAGATTTCTTGGGCATCAACTCTCACCATGTCGTTGGAAGCGCCGCTCGGCCTGAGCTTGTTCGCTTTCTCGAATGCGACCATCCAATTCTTCACCATTGTCTGGATGCGCCCATAAAAACTCTTGCACTGCTTGTTGTTGAGGTTGTTTCCAAACATTGCGTAGAAACGAGCAGCAACTTTTCCCCAGTATCTTTTGTCGGACATGTCGTCCCCGACAATTGAATTGCACGTCTCCTCTTTCCAAATTTGTGCCATGGCGGCGGCTTCCTCAGTGGTGTAGTTGTGACGCTTCGCTTTGCATCCGCCGGCCTCGGTATCGACATTGGCTTTGGCGGTTGCAGCGGAGGAGGTGACGGCTTTGCCCTTTCCCTTCTTTCTTTTGGCATAAGGTTGTGCCAGCCATCAGATACGGCGCATCCAAGGCCGATCTCGGCGGTGAAGGATGGGCACGACTCGCCGGAGGCCTAATTGTTAAGATTGATTGAAGGATGCGTGTAAGCGTCGCCGGATAATGTCGAGATACCACCCCGACGAGAAGTGATTGTTGGGATCCATTTTCACAAGGAAGGAAAAGATGAAGAAATGAGGGTGAATGATTTGAAGAAATGAGAATGGTGTGAAGAATTGAGGGTGAAATGGTGGTATTTATAGTACAAAATTAAGAAAAATAAATAAATAAATAAATTCTGCCCGATTTTAGCCGTTGCCGGATGCTCACAACCTTACAATTTACACCAAGTAAAGTAAGGTGAATTGTGAATTTGTGATGATCCCAACACTCTATGCATCATCATCATAGTGGATCGTGATAAACTGATTTACACAACTAAATATAATTATTTTTTCAATAAATTTTATTTTGTTTTAAATGCAAGTATTATCAGACAGCTGAGACTTCCATTTAATTTCTCTTTATCATGAACAATTCCTCGCACGAGATAAAACATAAACGTCTAAAATTAATGCTGTCCCTCACCTTTCATTGGATAGGAGGTGTGTTTATCTATACTTATATAAAAATAGCATTGTTTTACAAAATTTGAATCGGTAAAATATCCTTACTACTTATCAAAATTAAAGGCAATAACGTAATATAAGATATAATCCATAATATGTCATAATAAATACAAACTTACCTTATATTGATAATATATATTATTTAACTTATATTATATTATAATTTGAAAGAAATATATTATTAATATACCTAGCATGTGTTTATATCCTTGTTAATATGTGATACCAATTTTGTTATTTCGTCCGTACATAATTTTACTCAAGTTATTGTGCAACCTTTTTTTTATCCGAAGCTACTAAAATAATTAGGTTATAGTAGTATATTAGTTCAGAAGGGATAATTTTTGTTGGCAATTAATCAAGCCCTTAATTAGTGCTAATTTTTTCTGTATTCCTATTCATGAATCATGATTCATCAAAAGGTATATTGCATATTTTAAAATGTATCCTGCATATTCGTAATGAACCATATTAAGGTAATTTCTCTATGCATACTTTGTGTAGTATACTTATCTATTTATTTATTTTTATTAAGAAATATAATCACCCATTACTATTACTCTTTAATATGAGTTAGGGTTATATGATTTTTTGTTCTTTTTATTCTAGATAAAAGTATCAAGAAACCACATTTTTAATGCAAAGAGAGCAGTGATGTCTGTTGATGAATGAGTTAATTTTTTTTCTTTTACAATATTACATTCGACAAAAAGCTAACAAATTTATTTTCAGGAGACTTCACTTATTTTATATCATGGCAATTTAATAGTACTTTTATAATGACACTGAAAGAAAAATTGAATTAAAATGTAAATATTAGTTATTATATTTGGCATACATAAGAAAATACGAGAATGCTCTTTACAATTAAATATTTTTATTATTTTTTTATTTTTTCCATTAATGATAAAATATTATTTTTTGAGAAATCGCAAAAAATTAATAAAAAAAAGATTATATAAACAATAAATATTAATTTATGATAAAATAAATATAAATTAATTCACATTATTTATTTAGTAGAATCATTCTTTAACGTGTGAGTGCACATTACTTATACTATTTACAAGAAAAAGAATTAAAACTTAAACCTAACAAATATGAGTATGAGAAATGAATACTATGGCGAAGTGGAGTGAAAGGTCTTAGATGGCCATCGAGTGAGAATCCACCGATCCAGACGCCTCCTCGATTTACTTCTCCTCACCTGCTTCGAAGTCTCAGCAGCTTCGTCTTTGAATCTCGTTGACTTCAACGGCGAATCACGTGCAGTCGAGCTGCTCGGATTCACTTTGCGGTTCAAGGGCGAAAGGCGGCATCTCAAAGTGACGTCGTGGAGGGGAGAAGCAACGGAACGAGGACTACCAGTGGTGGTTGAACCCGACGCCGTTGAGCCACCACAGGGAGTCCTCGAGTGCTCGTGAAATAATTCCCAAAGCTCCTGTTTACGCAGCGTTGCTCGGACCAGCCTCTCCCAATCATCATACACTTTAGGGCATCTTTTTCCATTCTATTATAAACCAATCACTTCCTCATTATATTATAGCTGTCAAGCTGTAAATAAGTAGATGTGAGGTCGCCTTCACTTTAATTTCATTGAAGTTTCTATGCAGCTGCTTCTCTACTAAGTGATAGTGCCTTCCCCCAAGAAAGTTGTACTACTTTGATGATACTAGCTCGTTCTTATGCGGTATCAACCATTGTACATTTACATATAATGAGTTTTGAAATCTTAAATTTTTTAAACAAACCAATGTTTTTTGTATATCTGGAAATCAAATAGGTCTTGTAAATAACACTTTGGAATTTATATTGGTATAGATATTGTTCCATCACAAGTTAAATCTTGAAGAATAAATAAGTGAACTTTAATCTTTTTAATTTTGATGATTGGAAATGCTTGTTTGCAGCCCGTACTTAATACATGATCACATTATTGGATTTAACTAACTAATTAACGATGCATACATATTAACGAGTAAATTTATGGCATGAGATAAAATATAGTTTTCCACAATTTAAATATAAATAAAACCAAGCAAGATATTTATGATTAAAAAATAATGAAGATCTTTTGATAGGTCGCTCATTCCGCTGTGGGACGAGCCTTTGCACCTTTTATGTAGACCCGTTCACGGTTCAAGGCCCGCCGGTTCCGGGCCTTGAACCGCCGGTTCACGGTTCGGAGGGACTTGAACCGTAACCGGCACGTCAACACTGTTGCCGGTTACGGGCCGGTTAATTAAACCGCCGGTTCCGGTTCCGGTTCCGGTTAAAAACCGGCCGGTTCCGGTTAAAACCGCCATTTTTTTTTTTTTTAAATCAACCCTTGTTCTTCCTTCTATTACTATATTAGAAACACATTACAAAAACAAGAACAAAACAACTAATTTTAATAGAAAGGCGAAATTGAAATATTATAAACAAACAAATTAACAAACACAATTAACACATTAAGATTTAAAATTAGGAGACGATATTACACACCAACAAAGTGACAAACACAAATAAGTCTAAAACATTAGGATTAGGAGAACTAACTAACAAACACAACAAACACTAATTTAAATTGTCCTTCAAATCGAAAATAAACACTACAAATACAAATACAAACATTACAAACATTACAATGTGAAATATCACCGGAGAATGTGTGAAAGACTCTTAATTCGATGCTTTTTTTCAATGTGACCAACTAGCTTGCCGTAACCTCCACCGGTTTGCCACTTAAAATCTTCATTGCAGTAATTGCAAACAACACGATATGTTGGCTTTGCATAGTCCGACAATGGCTCGTCATGACGGGTGTAGTGTTTGGTGAAGAGCTCACTAAAAGTAGATGGGCAAGGAGGCATTATTTTAGAATACACTTTAAAATGAAGACTTGGTAAAGTTGGTGAAGTTGAAGAAGAAGATAGAAGAGTTGGAGTTGGAGACTTGGAGATGGTGAAGAAGAAAATGATTGAAAAATAGAAAAGTGAAAGACAAAGGAAAAATGAAGAAAAAATGAGGAAAAGGAGAAGGAGGCGGATGCAAAGTGATGGAATGAGGTGAATTTATAGAAAGAATTTAGGGTTTTCCAAAAAAAAAAAAAAATTAAAAATATCGCAAACCGCCGGTTCAGCTCAAAACCGGCGGTTTCCGGCACAAACCGGCGGTTAATTACAGAAAAAAATGAGGTTTCTAGGCACTTTTTTGGAGTTTTTTATTTTATATATTTTTCTTGTTTTTTTGCTATTATATGTTGGATATACATATTCTAAGACAATCTAAGAAAAAAAAATGAAAAAAAATTAAGTACTTATATTAAAAAAATAAAATGAATTATATAGAATATTGTTAGAATTACAACAAAAGTTACATATTTGATAGTTGATACATTATAATTTATAACTTCATACATTTCATTTGAAATTACTTCTAAACTTCTAATACTTTAAGACTTTAAGTTACATTTGGAAAAAAAAAAAAAAAAAAAAAGGACTTGAGCTCAATCTTACAATTAAAATTGAGTTGCCTACGTATCCTCATAGAGGAATCAAAGTCCACGTAGTTCGATTACATTAATCATGCCGTCTAGTTCTCCTCCGCCTCGGATCGATCGCTCTCGGTGAACTCTTCATTTTCACTCTCGTCTACATCATTCCAATCAAGTTCTTGAGCTCTAAGATCGGCCCTTGCCCAATCATCGA
Organism: Schizonepeta tenuifolia; assembly: GCA_029490685.1. Classification (NCBI taxonomy): domain Eukaryota; kingdom Viridiplantae; phylum Streptophyta; class Magnoliopsida; order Lamiales; family Lamiaceae; genus Schizonepeta; species Schizonepeta tenuifolia. The sequence goes on from CM055959.1 coordinate 95,982,328, forward strand.
CCAACATCGTAGCTTCGACGTTTATTGGCTTCAAGCTTGATCTTCTTTGGTCTAACATGAGTCCACCAAGGCTAAAAGCTTGTTCAACAGAGACGGTGGATGCGGGAACGGCAAATAACTCCTTCGCCATTATAGAGAGTATTGGATATTCCGTTCTCTTGGACCACCACTTCAATACATCGATTTGTGGAGTGCTAAATTCAACACCAAAAACAAAACGACAACCCAAATACATATCCAATTCACTATTACCTTGACCCCTAGGGAGTTCACAAGATTTATCTTGGTACATGGTACTTAATTTTTGAACTAAGGGATCTAAAGAGTTCATCATATCGAGAGGTAAATATGAAGAGGTTGGGATACTAGGAGGTGGCATTTGATTTATGTCGAGAGTACTATGAGTTGTCCTATATTCGGCAAAAAAAGATCTTAAGGTTCTTTCTAACTCATCTTTTATTTGTTGTACATTAGGAAGATCAAAGAAAATACGTTCTCCGTCAATTTGTACGTCTAAGAAGTCCATTGGCGTGAAAGCATCATAATAAATATCTATCATTTGACAAACACCATCATATTTCCATTTAGGATCCAAACATTTAGCTACCAAGAAAACATCCGGAATATATGTAAAATATTTTAGCCATTTTTGCACCATAAAATAAATCACACCTTGCAAGTTACGTTTATTAAAACAATTCTTAAAACTAAGAGCAATATACATGCAATGTTCCAAGACACGAACGGAAGTACAATAATAAACACCCGATAATTGAACGGTGGCATTGTTAAAAACCTTCAACAAACCATATAAATCCATGCATTGATCCCAATGAGAAGGTAACAAGGTTAATTGAGTAGTTGCAAATTCTTTTCTAAAAAAATCGCATAAATGTTCTTTATACTCTATAGTACTATTAAGCATGTCGTAGGTCGAATTCCAACGATGAGATACGTCTCTAACAAAACTCCTATGTTGAAGACTTTTTTGACGACAATATTTTTGCCATTTTTTAGCTAAATCTATCTTCTTATGCAACATTGTAACGGCTTTTCTAATTGGTTCAACCGATTCATTAAAAATATCAAGTGCATCTTGAACACATAAATTTAAAATATGACAAATACATCTACTATGAAAATATTTTCCTTGAAAAGTAGGACTACAAGCCGCAATTAATTGGGGAATACTAGCGGTATTGGCCGATGCATTATCAAAACCAACCGAAAAAACTTTATTAATCAATTGATATTCATTTAAAACGGTAATAATAATTAAAGCAATATTATTTGCCGTGTGTGGATCATCGAACTCCCTAAATGCAATCAAACGCTTTTGTAACGTCCATTTATCATCAATCCAATGACATGTAATTCCCATATAATTATTTTTATGATAACAATCCGTCCAAATATCCGCACAAATAGAAACTTTATGATCTAAACGCATCAAATATTTCATTAACTCTTTCTTTTTATCAAAAGCTTGTCTCCTAATACTCCTAAGCATGTTACTTCTACTAATTTTTTTGGCGGGGGGACAATATGCATCTTTTATCGATGATTCATACGTTATTCTATCGGCAAAATTAAAAGGTTGTTTTTCCATAGCACAATATCTAGCCATAACATCTTCGGCATGCTTATGATCATATTTAAATAAGACATTAGAAGGCGTACCCGTCACCGAAGTTGTTGATCCACGAAGTTGTGTTTGGCTTTGTGGAATTCCGTATTCCGTCGGATGGCAAGTCTCCATGTGTCGCCTTAGTGTGCCGTAGCCTCCTCCGTGCGAAAATTTGTAGACATTGTTGCAATAGTTGCAAAATGCGTTGAATTTTTTTGGTCCTTTGTCGGCGTCGGGATCGCTGCTTGAGCTTGTTTCGTCAATTCTTGGCAATTTCTTGAAGTGCTTGAGGAAGATATCCGAAGTTAGAGGTCTACCACTTGGTGCTTGAACTTCTTCTTCCTCTCCGTCGCCGGCGCCGGCGCCGCCGGCGTTGGATTGTTGTTGAGATTGCCGGTTCAAAAGCATCTCTTGCCTTTGAACTTCTTGATACCACTCTTCCTCTTCTTGTTGTTGAAGTCGTTGGGCATACTCTCTATCAATTTCTTCCGCCACTTGTTGTCTTCTTGATCTTCCTCTTGTGGATCGAGATGGAGCACGAGCATTGCCGTCTTGATTTTGGTTAATACCCTTGCCCTTATCGACACGAGATGAGCTCGACATAGTAGAGAGTGGTGGTGGAGGTGGAATGGAGGTGGACGTGAAAGTGGAGGTGGTGGCGGCGTGGCGGTGGAAATGGAAGTGTGGAGAGTTGGTGATGGTGGAAAATGGAAATGGTGATACAATACTACAAATAACACAAAATAAAAGAGGATTTGAGAGCTTGAAATGCAAGAAATTAAGAGAGAAAGAGAGGATTGAGGTGTGAGGAATGAGGAGGAGGAAGAGTGGTATTTATAGGGAAGGAGAAGGGAGAGCAACGGCTACAATTGTAGCCGTTGGTGGTGCTGCTGCCAACAAGCTGCTGCTTCTGCAATTAATCTGCTTCTGCCCGTTGGAACCGGCGGTTCGGCGGCCCGGCGGTTCAGCCGGTTAACCGCCGGTTCCGACGGTTCGACCGTTGTAACCGCCGGTTCCGGCAAATATATAGGTAATTTTTTTTTTTTTAATACTAACCGCCGGTTTTAACCGCCAGTTACGGTTACACGAAATTGAGGCCCGTAACCGGCCCCTCCTCTTCCGGTTACGGTTACGGTTCCGGACCGTTGACTGCCGGTCCGGTTTTTAACCTTTGACCGGCAGTCCGGTTCCGGTTCGGAACCGCTGGTCCGTCGAAAATGGGCAGGTTTACTTTTATGTATTTGCTCCGAAATGTATTTGCACCTTTTTATATAGAGATTGACCGTCACCTATTATTAGAATGGCCAAGCTGGAAAGAACAAACATTAAAGTCCAGAATTTATAGTCAATTTATCTACATTTTAATGAAAAAATAAAAAGTTCACAAGCCTTTAATATTTTGTTCTAATATAAAATCAGTTCATTGCCCTTGCAAATAATTTTAAAATTAGGGTATTATAAATTACAATTCTGTAGCATAATATTGTACAGGAAATTTCTGCGAACATTTAAATAAACCAAAGTTCTTTAATCCTTCAAGTCTGAAATTTAAAATGTAAACTGTGATTCAAATTCATTAATCATTATAAACTTGTTATAAAACACCTTCTTGATTGCTTAAAAACCATTTACTCCATCCGACCCATTCATATTGTCATCCTTTCCTTATTTAGGTGCCTCACTCATATTGTCATCCTTTCCTTATTTAGATGCCTCACTCATATTGTTATCTTCTAAATAAGAAAAGTTTTAATCCTTTAAAATCCTTCAAAAGTGATGGACATACACACTTTCTATCTTTTTACCCTTATTCTTAATCATCATGCCGAACAGTAACATGACAATAGCAATGCATCGGAGGGAGTAACTATTACAAAGCCAATAATACACTGAGGAAAAAAAAAAGATTAAACATACAACTCCCCAAGTCAAAGCACTTAAGTAACATAAATTAACCATGAAGCTTAGATAGGTAGATTTTTACTCTCTCAACGATTAGATTAAACAGGACAAAGCTATTTCTGTTTAAGGAGTAAGTTTCCTCAACTTCTCTGCTATGCTAATAGTATATCAATAGACTTATAATTGTTTTTGTTTCCATCCTTTTTTTTTCTCATATGAATATGAAAGAGGGTAATTTTGTGCATGTTCCATACACGTAGTGATTTAGTCTAATGAAATATTATCTCATGACCAATAGACAACCAAAACAAAGAACATACGTTTGTGTTGGCCTATGATGCCAAAGATCTCAAATGCAAGTCCACCGTAATGCAATTTTATATTTAATGTTACAGTTACACAAAAAAAAAAAAAGCATGTAGAGTTTAAGCAAATTGTTCAAAAACTCTACATAATGCAATTAGTGATTAGCTTCCTATCACTATAATATTTGGCATTTATATAATTTTAATGATTGAAACACTTTCTTGTCAAAAGAAATCATATATGAAAAAAAAAAATATAGGACATTAATATATTTTTAATAAACGAAAAAGAAAAAGGAATGAAAAGTTATAGCTTGCCACAATACCAAATACTGTACTATATTTTATTACTTCCTATCATGTAAACGATCTTAAGAAAAACTTAATCCAATCAACCTTAGCATAATATTTAGCACATACAATATTTCCACAATAAGTATAATGGTGGAAAAGTTACTCCAACTTGATTTAAGCTCAATGGTTCAACAGAATTTCACTCTTTCAAATAATTAATTATCATAATATCTACCATTACATTGTAGTTATCATGAAAAAACAGAGTGGTCTATATGTTTGATATACTTTGTAAAATTTACTTCGTGGTCCGCCTGCGGATAGTCACCTGCTACTTTCTATTACAATTGTAAATGCCTACTTTTAAATATCCAGTGTCTTTTCCTCTGCATTCCTTCATGCTCTCATCTCAAATTCAAAGATGAGCCACATGCTCAAACCTAAACAATTTTTGTTACTACATCACATACATGTCCACACACACAATATCATTTCTCTGCATTGGACAATAAGTATCTCTCTTAACTCAACTTGAACTTGAAGTTCATAGGTGCACCCTATTTATCAACATAGTGTTAGAAATGAGACTCATTATTTATGCTCTGCCTCCCACAAACAAAAACAAACATTACGAAGGAAAGTAAAATAATACTTTCAAAAGGAAAAAAAAAAAGTGAATAAAAAGAAATATAATTGTAAAAGTGTAAATTAACTGTAAACAACTTTTCAGTTATGTTAATCCAACAACAAAAGATGTATCTAAAATCTGTGTAAAAATAATCCAATTATAGGCTCGTTAGTGGTTCTAAAGTCTAAATTAGAGTAATCAGTCTATTTTATTGAACACTCTTAAGACTTTTCTTGATATCTATTTACATTATATAGTGGAAACAAACATAACAGAGAACAATTACTACCAAACAAGTGTGTTTTGGTATTCCATGTCTCCTAAACATATACGTATTTGATTGCTTGAAAAGCTTGCATCAATTTAACTATCAAAACACTCAAACTTGCAAAAAAGCCTACCTTATTTATTTCATATGGAGGCATTCATTCAGAAAAAAGAAGAAAATGTGAATGATATGATGGAACATGCAAATCTCTCACGGAAACAACGTTAATTTTTCAAAAGGATGTTTGATGCATATCGTGAGCATATAAATGAAGGGCAGCGGTTTCTCACAGCTTAAATTTTCTGTCACGGAGTTATATAACAAGATGAGAGGTGGATTTCAAAAGGTTCAATGGTGTAAGATGATTACTAACAACACAACCCCACCAAAATGTGTGTTTATAAGTTGGTTAACTATCATGGAGAGATTGGTTACATGTGATCAACTGTTGAAGTTTGGTATTGTGGTAGATCAAGCGTGCAGTTTGAGTGAGAGTAAGAATGAACCTGTGGAGCATCCATTCTTTGAGTGTGGTTATTCTGTGATGATTCTAAAGTGGTTTACACAATGGTTCGGGCTACGGAGAAGAACTGGAGCTGGAATAATAAAAAAATCTACATGATCTCTCAATGTGGCTCAAAGACAAGAAGACTAAAAATTTATAGATTGGCTCTTGCAGTTGTCATCTACTATATTCGGAAGGATTGCAACATAAGGAAGTTTCAGCAGGTCTGTAGCAATGCGGATAAGGTGATCACCTATGCCAAATTGTGATTGCAGTAAGGTGTAGTAGTGAGCCTCAACTAAAAAGTCTACTGCTGTCGTAATAGGTTTTTGTTGAGGTGTGAGTTTCATGGTTTGTAAGAAGTTGTTTTGACATGCTTATTTGTGAAGTAAAATTCTTTATTTACCCGGAAAATAAACAAATATATCAAGATAAGATCTCACCTTTGACGAGCCTCCAAATCTAGTCCTCACAATGTCATTGCTGCGGAAGCTGCAGTTACTCTGGCTATCTAATTTCGATCACAAATCCCATCCCTATATTCAGAAATTAATTGTAAAACAGTTTATTAAAAATAAAGACATGACATAGTTATGATACTTGTAAACACAAAATAGGTATTTTTACATATCTACAATACTCTAATTTCCATATAGAGTAAAACTCAAGTCATTAAAAATAGTAATACCCACCTTTTCCAACTTAGAATTAGAACTACCCACTTTTTCTCGTCTCTTGGTTACTTAATTAATTCGTTGTAGGAATAAATCGACTACAATATGCTTATTAATTTCATAAAAAATAAACTTATAAAGATATGACACTATGAATTAATGAGGATTTAAGCACGTTAAGAAAGAGAAAGTAAGCGACTTTAGCACTCAAATCAAGGCCAACTTAGAGAAACAACAGAAGAATCGTAAAATGAAATGAAAGCTTCAATAACTTAAGATGATTGATAATTAAGTAGAAAATAGAATATGTTGAGCCATTCATTAAGTTCAACAACATGCTTCAACTTTTCAAGATATTGCTGAGTCATTGAACCAATGTCTATGTCAAATAAACAGAACACGACTCTCGTATAAACTCAAATCTATTTTAGCTAACAATTAAAAAATATAGAAGTTCTGAAAATGCAATAGAAACGGGTTAACACCAGGATTAAAAGATTTGTATCGCCTATCTCATGTATGGAAAAAATTCCTATACCAATTAGGTAAGATATTCAAGAACATTAGAGATAAATCTCATGTTTTTATCTAACTTGATTACCTTTCATAATAGATGTGGCGTATCCATGTATGTAAAGCAACATATTCATCGTTTCTTCTGTGCATAAATTGTATAATTACAAATACCTGGTATCGCATAGAGGTGTTAGGAAGATGATTTAAGTAATCACATCGCAAGGAATAAATATCGTTCATAACTATTCCAGTTGCAGAGTTTGCTCACGGGGCTAAAAGTATATTTGCGGCTGCTGTATTATATTAAAGATAGATTATTAGGTTTAGAGATTACCTTTTGAATAGAAAACTGATGCGTAAAATCTATAATTATTTGTTTTTTTTTATATAAATATACAATATTACACTAATTGTCCTTATCTAAGATTTATAATAAGGATAGTTTGGGCGAATCAAATTTTGTAACATAAGGCTCTTTTTATATTAATATAGATTAAAAGATTCATTATACTTTGAAATTAATATATAAATAAATGATAAATTAGATTGCTTTCACATACCTTGTCAACTATAGGAATGTGAATTTGTTTTGGTTATGCCTCACAACTGTCTTTAGCTTTATCCACAACTTTTCTATTTACTCAAATCTAGAATGGAATCTATTAATGAAACAGTAGCACAGAATCAACCAACAAACTTAGTCCTTATTACTCTAACAAGCTCATCCTTGTATTCTTGAAATGTACCGGGAAAAGCCTTGACGGTTCCATTTTCCACCACCCATATCTGGCTCCTCTCTTCGTCTTCACAGACACGCGATATAAGCCTAGAGTCGTGACTGACTAGAACAACGCCTCCAGTGAACTCATCGAGCGCATCTGCCAATGCATCAATAGTTTGCACATCTAAATGATTAGTCGGCTCGTCCAGTAGTAGAATGTGCGGATTAGACATGGATATGGAAGTGAAAACCACACGCGCTTTCTGCCCACCGGATAGTTTTGCAATCGGAGTTAGATGGTTGTGGCTGAAAAGTCCAAACTTGCCCAACTTTCGACGAACAAACTCCTGCGGTTTTCCTTCTTGAACGGGATATAAGCGAAGCAGATAATGGACTGGTGTTTCCTCCATTGTTAGGAGATCCACAAAGTGCTGTGAGTATCTACCTATCTTCAATGCCTGACTTCTCCTTACCTCGCCCTCAGTTGGAAGTAAATCTCCGGCGAGGAGGTTGAGCAAAGTTGATTTCCCAGCTCCGTTGGGACCAACAATCGCTACGCGAGTCTCCATATCAATGCCCAAGTCCACATTGGAGAGCCTGAAATCCTCACGATCCGGGTAGCTAAAACTAACTTTGAGCAGTTGGAGAAGTGGTGGTGTTAAATCAATAGGCTTGGGGAAATGGAACTCAACTGAGTAATCTCTCCATTTCTTTGGTGCCTCTGGTGCTTCATCATCTTCATCAACCTTACCTTTACCCTTGCTCTTAGAGGCTTCCTTGGCAGCATTATTTTTAGCTCGATCCTTGACCTTCTCCAGCTGAATTCGATTGCCAGATTTCTTGGCATTTTTCAGCTGCTTTTCATGTCTCATTCTTCTTATTAGCCTCTTTGCGGCGCTGCTCATATCCGACTTCAAAATCATCGAACTTACCACGATAAAGGTGAAGTTTCAAATCATGGAGATGAATAATATCACTGCAAACAGTATTTAGGAATCTCTATCATGCGAGACGACGATAAGAGTTTTCCTCCACTGGCGTAGGTATTCTTCCAACCATAGAACAGCCCTGAGGTCGAGATGATTTGTAGGCTCGTCCAACAGCAACAAAGTAGGCTGAACGAGAAGTGCTCCCGCTAACGAAATTCTCATCCTCCAACCACCACTAAACGACCGTGTTGCACGAGCCTGCATATCATTAGTAAAACCCAATCCGGCAAGAATCTTAGAAGCTTCAGCCTTAACAGCATCTGGTTCCATCAACTGCAACTTTTCGTACGATTCAAGCAGCTTCTTCTTCCCCACATTATATCCATCATCGCCATTGTCCTGACCATCGCCAGCAGACATAGTTGCTGCATCCTCCAAAGATGCAACCTCTTCTTGAAGTTTGTCGAGTTCTTCATTGGCTGAAACAACTGCTTCAAGAGCTGATTTATCATCACCAACGACCTCTTGTTCAACTAGAAGCACATCGATATTGTTGGGCACAGGTACCTTTCTCCAAGCAAAGCTTTAACAAAGTAGATTTACCCATTCCATTGGGCCCTACCAGTCCGTATCTCTTCCCGTGAGAAATTTTTATTGAAGTATTCTTCAGGAGTTCTTTACCCCGAGCAGCAACAGAGAATCTTTCAATTGTTATATCTTTGAGATTGGCATAAGCATCATTTTCGCCATCAAGTACACAAGCTCAGCTACCAATTACAATAGTAAAAGCATCACGATCATCCTTGAGTGCCTCATGTTTGGCTACCTCTGCAGCCTGAGCTACAAGCATATCCTTCTTTACACGCTTCTTTAACTCTTTCTCAGTTAGACACGTGTCAATCGGTTTAGCAATAGTTCTGTGTCTGTTTACCTCATTCTGCTGCCGCTCTTCCTCAGAGCCTGAAACATCATCCTCTTCATCAGATGAAGGAAGATCTATACCATCAATGTACGAATAATTTTTAGGTGGCTTAGGATTACTAGAGGTTACTTTCTTCGGATTATCAGGTTTTGTATACATCCTTTCGAGTTGTTCAGACACAGAGACCTTCTCCTTACCACTCTGCTTCGACTTTGTACCACCACCAACCACATCAGACTTCTTCTTAGCCATTACGACTAATCAACCACAGGTATAAAACCAAAGTTCAATTAGTAAAAAGTTAATCACACCGGAAAAAGAAACAAAACAACATGATAACAAAATATTACTAAAAAGATGATCATAACAAAAGAAGAAACTAACAATGACTGTTAAATCGTTTAGATGATAACTTACTATAGTTTAATTGTTGTGTGAGGTACTAATGTTAGTTTTTCCACTACAAAAATTCGCCGGATTACTTCCGCCGGTAATCAGATTACCGAATTACCGGCGGAAAAACTCCGCCTTTAAAAAGGGGGCCGCTGATGTAATTACCGGCGGAAATAATACTAAAGAAGTCCAATATTCTTAACATTGTGTCTGAACATTCAATAATATTAAGTTAACGAGTTCACCAAATATACAGTATAATTGTTAAGTTAATTGAAAAGCTAATACGGCTCGCCTTAATTTGCCGTTTAATTTATCTTTTTTTCTACATTAATTTTGCAATCAATAAATAACCTTAATGGACTTGGAATTCATTCTTGCAACAAATTACTACTAGTTACTATGGAACATGTTAATTATATTTGCTTCTACTATAACAATCATGTTTATTTTAGTACACTCTAATTGGAAAAGTGGTTCATCTTCTACATCTAATTACTATCATTTATCACATTAACATGAGTTAGATGCATATTAACATAATCCAATTTTTCAATTATACAAATCACAAAACTAATATTCCAAAACTCATACGTAGTTCACTCTTATATACACCTTAACATGTGCTAATGATGTTTAAACCTCCTAAATATACTTTTAACACTTAAAAGAGTAAGTATTGTGCATTTGTACTTTTTCAAAAAAAAATTGTGCATTTGTACTGCAGGGCTACAATTATAGAACCAAATTTAACATCACCTCAATTTGTCAAACAGGAAGGACAAGGCGAGCTAAAATTCATGAAGACTCTAATTATGCAAAAAAAAAAACCATAATATCAATACAAAGAAATGATAAGTTAAATTCATAGCAAACAGAAATATAGAAATAAATAAATAAAATAGCACAAGAGTCCCACCTATGGAATGAACCAAGCAATGAATTACTAAGCAAGCCATCAAAGATATTAAGTTGGCAACCCCTTGAGAAAGAATTTGAAAATAATTCTAGCTTTAGCTTCCGTACATGAGAATCAATGATCCATCACTCTCATTAATCACAGAAAAATGCGTGAAGCAAGAACAAATGGAAAACGAAGCACAGTATGTAACGCAGCAATGCAACAACAGTCCCAAATCCCAATCAAATACTAATTCTAGCTTCATATACACATACAAAATTCAAAAAATTACACAAGTAATAGCTAATCAAAATCTGGTAAGGCGAACTAGAAAAGGAAATCTAAAAAATGCAACTGAATAACAACACAAGGTAAATCATTACATGCAACTTTGCAACAAATTCAACCATAGCAACAAATTCAAACTCGCTAACCTGCAATTCAGACGGCGGCAGATTCAACGGCGGCGGCGGGAGGAGCGGGCTGACACCAGTTTCCGGCAGGCTGCAGATTGAGGAGGCGTCGGGAATGGCCCTGGCACGAGTAATGGACGAAGTGAGAGAGAGATAGAGAACAAGAAGAGAGAGAGAGAGAGAGAGAAACAGAAAATTACCTGTGGAAGAAACAGCGGCGGCAGCGGATTGCCAGAGTGGGCGCCGGAGGGCGGAGTGGGTGGCTGAAATGGGGTGGCCGAGTGAGATACGGCGAGAGAGAGAGAGAGAGAGAGAGAGAACTCACCTACAAGAAAAAAAACCGGCGACAGCGGAATGGACGGAATGGGATGAGAGGCGGCGACGGCGGGCAGCGGAATGGGATGAGAGGCGGCGGAGTGGGCGGCGGATGGCGGAGTGAGTGCCGGAAAAGGAGATAGTGCGTGAGAGTGGTAGAGATGCAGAAAAGAGAGAGAGAGAGAGAGAGAGAGAGAGAGAGAGAGAGAGAGATAGCAGTGAGAGGAATAGAGATGGGGGACGGCGGACGGCGGACGGCGGTGGTGGGGTGGACGACGGCGAGGCGGCGGAGTTGGTGGGGATGGATGACGGCTAGACAGCGGAGGACGGCGGATTTGGGCACAATTTGATATAAGGGCATAGAAGACGCGCTATTATGAAAGCATCCAAGCCCATTTTAGAGATCCTTGGCCCATCACCATCTTGAATATTTATTGGGCCAAGCCTGTAGGCCTAAAACCGGGTAATCACAGGCGGGTACTTTCCGCCGGTGATATATAATTCGAATTTTTTTTATACATATCTTTACATACCTTTATTCTTATTCTAATTCTAATTCTCAGAAAATATATGTAATACTCCGAACTTTCATAAGCTTTTAAGTGCGTTCTAAATAAGTTTATATGCTTAATTAATGAGTTCTGAGTGAAAAAAAGATTTTCAAGAAAAGAGATTTTCTTGAAAATGACTAAAACGCCCCTGTGTGCTTTGATGTGCCTTTATTTGTTTTAATTATTAGAATTGAGGATGTGATGCATTGATTGAGTTTATCTATATGAGTTTGAGCATGAGTATGATTTTCAGTGGATTCTGAGAATTTTTACTTTTAAGTGAATAGTAACGATAACCGAGAAAACACTATTCACCAACGAACTTAGAATTGACCTAATTAGTATCTTTTGAATCTAGATTTAATTCTAAGACCCCTGAGATATGTTAGAAACTTACTCGAGATCATATGAGAGAATTTTAAGAAATTAGTTCTTAATGGATTAATTAGCCGATTGATTTTTAGGTTTTCTTCGTTATTCGAGATTTTGACCTAAAATTTTGATAATCGGAATTCTTGATTTATTTAGTGGGATACGAGATAGGTTCGAGAAGTTTTTAATGTCGGAAACGAGACGAGGATAGATTAGAGCCTTTTTCAGTTTAAATGGAATAACACGAACATTTTCATCCGGGTAAAATTATATTTGTCAAAAATCTCTCTCATCTCTCTCCCTCTCCCAACCGACATCCCTCTCTCTCTCCCTAATCTCTCCCTAGACCCCTATTTGTCAAAACCTAAGAGAATAATAATGATCAAATTCTTTTCTAACTTAACTAAAATCAATTCATCATTTCTCATTCATCATTTCATACATCTCTCAAACACTCTCTACTCTCTCTCTCAAACTCTCTCTCTCTCTCGATACTTACCAAGGAAGCAAGAGAAAAATATCCTCTCCATCTCTCTCCCTCTCCACCGAACACACGCACACAAAAACACACTTGAAGATCCTTCATTGAAGCTCCAAGATCCAAGCTTCAAACATCCAAGTTTTCAAGAAATCATCATCATCCTCTCATATCCTTTATACTCTAAGTTGAAGAGGTAATTATTCATTAATTCTTGAATTTAAAAATTCAATCCAAATCATCTCCAATTTCTTCATCATTTTCGGCAATCATGCCTTGAGGAAGATGATTAATTTTTGTTTTATTTTTCTTGAGGATTCAAGATGAAATCTACCATGGAAATCAAAGCTAGGGTTTGAGCCTCCCAAGCCATCATTTTCGGTTCCAAGAGAAATCAAGAGAGGAGCATCCATTTAATCTTTTAAGTATGTTTATTTCATTTGATTAATTGTATATATGTAATCTCCATAATCCCTAAAGAAAGAAAAACATGCATGCATAATATTTAAATTTATGCTTAGGCAAAACTAGGGTTTTCGATGTGAGATCCGAGTGAGGAAATCGATAGGAAAATCGAACATAGGAATCAATCTAGGAATTAAAGGAGAAAAAGAAAATATAAACCCCTAAAAACTTGATGAAAACCGAAAATTTGGAAAAGAAAGAAGAAAAATCGATTTTTATGATTTCTTGATAACTTATTGTTTATATATGTTTATGAATATGTTTGGAATAGATTATGCATGAAAAATCGAAGAAAATAATTTGTTAAATCCTTGTGATGAATACCGAAAATATTGAGTATATGAAGGAATATTTGATTTGATTTATTGTTTGATGAATCGATGATGTTATGAATATGAGATGAGTATGAGAATATAGTGATTTAATCTACTATGTCGATTATGTGAAAAAAAATCGAGTTTATGCATGTTGAGGATGAAATGATAATTTGATGATTTATGATGATTTTGATATTATGAAGTATTGAGCATGATTGTGTGTGTAAATTGATGTATTAGATGTTTAGTAGGAATTATTGAGATGAAAGAAATGAAATTTTAAGCTTAAAGGATGCAAAAATTGAAAAAAATGAAGTTGAATACCTAATGTGTGTTCTAGGTGTTCTTGGAGAGATTTTGAAGATTTGAATGAATGTATAGTGTGTGTTCTAGGTGTTCTTGGTGTTTATTTGAAGATTTGAATATCATAAAAATTAATTCTAAAAGAAATTAATTATTAAAATAATATAATATTCAAGATATTTTGGGAATAAAAATTAAATAGAAAAAAAAAAGAAAATTCATAAAATAGTAACGAGTCATAAATTGAGAATAATAAAGAAAAATAATTTCTTTATTTAGAGTTTAAGATAAAGAGTTAATCGAGTTAAATAATTTGAGATTAGAGGAGTTAGCAATCGAGAATTAAACAATGGAGAATTAGAAGTAATAATAAATGAGAAATAGAAGACGAATTGGAATTAAAGAATTAGAGTTAGAAATCAAGTATGAAATTTGAGTCGAATAGTTGAGAATTAAGTCGTTTAAATAAACGAGGAATAACAAGAAAATAAATAACAATTATAGAGTCGAGAATAAGTAATCAATGAGGATTTTAATTGAGTATGAGTTTAATTAACCGAATAATATCAAAATAGTCGAGAAGTTTGAAGTTTAGTAATAACAAAGTTAGAAGTTAATTAACTAAAAGAAGAATTTCTTAATTAAATAAGAAATGATAAAGTATGAGAATAATAAGTGAGTCGAGTTTAGAAAATAAATAAAGGAATAAGTCGAGTAAGAGAAACTATGAGTTTAGAATCGAGCAAGAGTTGTTTGAATAATAAGTTAAATAATTAATTATTAAAGTAATCGAGGAATGTTATAGAACGGGAATAAAATTTAATAAGAGTTGTTTTGAGAATCGAGTCTATAAAATAATAAGTGTTTGAATGTTTGTTTATGAATGTTATGTCGAGTATTGATTTATTAATGATGCTCGATGAAGTTAATCAAGTTATATTTTCAAATCGTTTTAATTTAAAAAGAGTCGAGGAAGTTATCTAATAATAGTTTAAGAATCGAGTTCGAGTCGAAGATTAAAAGTCGAGTTAAAATGAAAACGGAATTTCTATTAGAATAAGGGTTTGGTTAAAAGAAAAAGAGGAATAAAAATACTAAAGCAAATAATAATACATACTCGTATGCGTATACTTAATCGAGTAAAGACGACATATTTTGGAAATAATGTCGTATATTGAGTCGAGAAGTATTGAATGAATATTTGAGTTTCTAATTCTTAATTATATGAAATTATGCTAGCAAAACGAGAATCTAATTATAAGATTGAAATTAACATCGCTTCAAAGTAAGAAGTTAAATAATTGTTAATGTGACTTGGAGTGTGAATCAAGTTTGAGACAACATGTTGGATTTAATTCCATATTAAATTATGATATGCTTGAGTGAAATGTTTATATTTCGATTATGATAATACCTTGTAAGAATTGATTGAGCATGCATACGTGAAGATGTGATTGAATTAAAGTGATGTTAGTGGAATCAATTATTAAATTAAGAATGCGAGTAAGAATTCGAGAAAATAAGTTAACATAATTGATATGTTATTAATTGTTAAGAAATGCATTAATATTGCTGATACCCAATTAACGTTAAGCATTAATGATTTAGAAACGAGAGTTCGAGATAGAGTATTAAGCCATCGAGTAGAGTCGAGAGTCGAGAGCCGAGAACGAGAAAGACGAGAAAAGAGATCGACCTAGAGGAAATAGAAATAAAGGAACCCGACTCATGTAGAAGTCCTTCAGCCTAGACAAACATCTACTTTACGTCTAATGCATCGAGTCTTATTTCTTTTATCGATGTTAAAATGTGAAGGACCGAGCGGAGCGGAGAAATAGTGAGGACAAAGAAAGAGTAAGCCGCCTAGCTAATCTTCGGAAGTCAGGTGGGCTTTTCTAAAACCAAAACTATCGATGAATGCTACTATTATTGATTATTGAATATTATTATTATGTGAGTTTTTAAATTCGATTGACTTGCCGTTTTATGAGTTTTTAGTATGTTCTATCATCTGCTTGAGATATGTATGCTCTGTGAAAGACAAGAACCCACATGTGGTGTATGATTTGTTTGAGGTGACTGTGAGCTTGACTTCGGTTTTGCCGGTCACAGTGTTCGGGAAGGAGGCCTACTTCTCGGCACATAGATTGAGAATGTGGTAGATGATACATACTGTTTGAGTATATAATATATTTGACAGCGCTGTCGTTTCAAGAAAAGTAAAATGATTTTTGCATTCACAAGTAAAACGGTTTTCATCTGCATTAATACTTGTGATGCTTCGGCAAGGCAAGTTCAATTATATAGCTCTAAGAGCAAGATTTCAAATGTTTTTGGCATATGTTCACTGAGTACGAATACTCAGCCCTGCATGTATTTCTAAACATGCAGGTTAGCAGGATGATGATGGCAAGGACGGCTTGGTGGTGTGTCTTTTTGATCGAGTCAATATTAGACTGGCAATTGCATGTCGTCATACATGTAGTTGTTGGGATTGAGTCGAGATATCCGCTGCTATGTTTTGTTAATTGAAGTCTGTTGAATTATACTCTGATACATGTTCTAAATTCTGAGCGATGTGCTCGTAACAATTTACAGCTTTTTGTTGAATCTCGTTTCTTGTTAAATTCGATATATTTATCCCGTCTCGAATTTGAAATGTATAATACCCATGCTCGTTAGTTGTTTAAAGTTTAACTTTGAAACCATGCCTTGAATGTTACCGCTTTCAGTTGATATTCCCTTGTTTCCCCGAGCATGATTCCCTTATTTGAGTTGAGTTGATGGATGGTTTAGTAGTGTTAGTGTCATGCGTCGCACCTCGGGAGTCGGGGTGTGACAATATAACAATTCTTCATAGGAGCATGATGGAATATCTCTAATATAAATTTAATTTTCTTGGTTTATCTCTAAGTTAGAGTTTTGATAGGAGTAGGAATATCTCACTATATATTTAATTCAAATTTTCTTTATTAGAGTATGTTAGAAAGTATATCACATTAAATCAAATGTATGGATAAATAAGATTAGAATTATTAATTTAGCATAAATCAACGAAACGGTTCAAATATATACATAAAAAGAATGATTTTTACTAATTTTAGTTAATACAGTATTACATTTGTAGTGTTCACATTTTTATCAATTATTACTAATAGGTAATTATTAAAAATAGATAATTTGGCATTAACCTACAAGACTATTCAAATGGACAAAAGAAAGTTTTTTGTTGCTAATTTTTATTAATATTGTTTACTCTGTAGTGTTCAGATATCGAGTATGACCCAACGAGCCTCACAAAAAGCTCTTTCCTTGATGGAGTCTAGAATATAGATTTTTGCTTAATCTTATTTCTTTGTGTATTATTAATTCATAATATATTAATAATATTATTCTAAAAAAATATCATAACATTAATATTATATACTACAACTCAAATAGACATAATTTTTTTTTTGAAAATGTAAATATATCTTTCTCGCACATTGGATTAGGGATATCAATTTACCCTGAACCAACGAGACGACGATTCAAACCAATGTAACTATTCAGATCGACATAAACAGAATATTTTTTTATTAATTTTAGTTAATATTAACTTTGTAGTGTTCAGATTTTTATCAAGTACTATTATCCAACAGGTTTGAGATAAATATATACAATAAAGTCACTATTTTAATCGAGATGTAGAAAAATTCTAAATAAATATAGATTTGAAAAATACATAATAAATGAGTATTTGGTTTATTGTCATTCATCATTATAAGTTTATATACGTAAAATATAATTAATTTACTAATTTTGTTTTACCACAAATGCAAATAACACAACTTATAAATAAGATATAAACCTATTATAAAATATAAGTCATTCTTTGGAGATAAATTCTAGAGAGAGTGAGGGGAAACATTAAGAGAGAAAGACATGTTTTTTCAAAGTTATAGTGATATGATATGTTGTTTGATTGTTTTGTCGTTTGCAAGATGTTTATATTTCTTTCCTTGCTCACTTTGGTGAAATAAAATATTATTTATCATAAAAAAATTATTTTAAAGTATATTTATATAGATGAAAATATAAAATTATACCGGTCGAATTTCGACGGGCTACCTACTAGTAAAGTTTGAAAGACAAGAAGATACCCCTTGCTTAATCTATAAGGAAATCAAATTGCTTCACATAAGTAATAATTAATGTGTCAAGGTTTGTAAATTTTTTGTTTAAAGCCCTCACTCCTTAAAGCAGAATATAAAATGCATGCATATTGCATAGGAATCTTTTATCTTTAGATTTCTCATTTTCCAGGATCACCAAATTAATGATATGTGATCTCATCGGGAAATTCAGGAGATTTGCAAGAAATCCAAGTTGCCTCCGGTTCAGATAATTAAAGCCAAGCCGGTTGCCAATGTAGGCAAAATTGGCTTCCCACACTTTTAAACTAAAAAATCATGAGAGTTAAACAGTAAGCTTCCGTACATTTGCTGTATTAAAAACATAATCTAAGAAAGATCATTTGGTTCAGATACCAGTAAGCTTCCATACATTTGTTGTATACAATAAACTACAAATTTGATTATAATTTGAGTCTGAGTATCAAGAAACTAATTCCAAAAATTCTCTCTTCTATCCTAAAGAAAGAAAGGAAAACAATGGAGATGAGAAATTCTACAAACAGTTATTGATGAAAAAGATTTTTCTGTGGATAACCAAGCCTCTGAGATGCAGAATATCAGCTACTAGTGGCCAGTGAAGAAATCATTGAGTATTAATTTAGAAAGGTAAAATTCCACACTCACAGAGGTGTTCCTAAAATGGTTATTTTTCAGCCCCTCTGTGATTATTTCCACTCTTTCTCCAACATTGCCGCCTCCAACTTCGGGTCAGGGTAGCCTGTAAGAATACACAAACAGAACCTCAAATGATCAGAATTAATCAAGAGATAATACTAGACTAGACTAGACTAGATGATTTGAGTAGATTATAGAGAGGATTTGATTACCTACCGTGCAACATATCAAACACTCTTCCCTTGTTATAGTAATCATACACGATGATCTTTGTCGTCTCAGAGAAGTAGTAAGCCCATGGTGTTCCAACATTTTCATGCTTGCAATTTCCTAACACAATCATCTGCTCCTCAAGTTCATCTTCTGTTATCTTTCCAGTATTCACTGACTTGATCACGGCTTTAGTTCCCGCTTCAAGATAGAGTTTGTCCGAGACTTGCACATCTGTTGTAGACTTCAAGTCTCCTTTTTGAGCCATTGAACGAAGTGGAAAATTTCTCTTAGTTGATGAGATCCCAAGCAAGCTAAAATCGAGACTGCATGAGTAGTCAGAGGAGACGATGGAGATGAAGTCTTGATGACAGAGTTGCCAAATCTGCTCTCCTCTTCACCACTGCCTCCCCAGTTATCGTAGTTCCAAGACATCTTCAAATATTAGACAGACTACTTTTAGTTGAGACTTAATAATTTGTTACTTACTTATCCAGAACAAGACAGGGAATTTACTTGCAAGTTGCTCTAAATAAAGAATTCTGAGAGTTTGACATATTAAAAGCTTTTGTTAAAGATAGTGACAACAACGTCAAGCCATTCATATTGCCATTATCATAAAAACTGACATGAAACTTCCATTCACCTCCCATTTGCTATATATTAGTTACCGTTTTTCCTTAAGAGCTCTCACCTTTTTATTTTTTGATTTTTTTAAGTCTTGATAAACAGAACAAGTCTTACTTACTAAGTTCCCAAGGATATAATTGAAACTAAACTTATTACTCAAACTATTGAATTTGTTCCATTGACTTGAGCTTCTGACACAAATTGTTAGCTTTAGATTTCAGGGTTGAGTTTTAGGGAGGGTGTCCCCCAAATTGTTATTGATTATTATAATACAATCCATCCATTACAACTATGTTGTCTAGATTAAAGGTTGAGGAAAATTAAATCTGTCAAACTCTACTTGTTTTAACAAAGGCTGTTATCACTTCTTAGATTGCATGTTCACATTATCTGCCACCTTTGAAAGATTTTCATGTTATAATTGACAGTAACCAAAGAATAGAATATGTGACGCATCATGCATGCCATTCGGAACAACACAATCACATAGAATATGCTTATTCTTGAAGATTTGCAAAGCTCAACCATGCCACACAAGATTGATATGCGACTTAGCTTTATCATCTTTTGAAGTGGAGAAATTTATGCCAGAGTGCCTCCTCCTTGTTGCTAACCCCACGCTTATTACGGTAGCTCATTTCTGCAATGTTCTCAAGCTCTAACGCCACTTGGCACATTCTAGGCCTCTCTTCTGGTATCAAACTCAAGCACCTCCGTGCAACCTGCAACGTCCTTCGCACCTCCTGCTGCACCGCCGGATCCATGACCTCATTATAAAGAGATTCAGAAGATAACCTATCCACTTCGTCCACAAATATTGGTGCAAAGGCCAGATCACAATCGTATACGTGGGAGTGGATGTGGCGAGCTATGAAGGACGCTCCAACAGAATCCCGAGCAGCCAGTTCAAGCAATAGCTCTCCGAAGCTGTACACATCACCCTCTTGAGAGGGTCTCTTGAATCCAGCCCCCCACATATCAAAATTAGAGACACAACCATAGCGTTGGCGGTTGAGAAAAATATTGGAGGATTTGATGTTTCCATGAGCCAGCCTTCCTTCACACTGCACGTGGATGTGCGCAATTCCACGCGCTGCGCCTAATGCAATTCTCACACGACTCTCCCAATTAGGCCTACTACTCTTGTTGCCTGTATGAGATGACAAACAGAACCTCAATTTATCATAATCAAGAGAGATAGATAATACTAGACTAGATGAGGATTGATTACCTACCGCGCAACATATCAAACACACTTCCCTCGCTATAGTAATCATACACGACGATCTTTGTCGTCTCGGAGAAGTAGTAAGCCCAAGGGGTACCAACGTTTTCATGCCTGCAGTTTCCTAACACAATCATCTGCTGCTTAAATTCATCTTCTGTTATCTTTCCAGTATTCAGTGACTTGATCACGGCTTTAGTTCCTGCTTCAAGATAGAGATTGTCCGAAACTTGGACATCGTGCAGTAGAAGAGCGAGAGCTGTGGTCCCCAAGAATCCATCACCAAGGTGTTGAACAGAGTTGAAAGTATCGGTAATGCAGAAGGCAGAAACAGAGCTCCCAAGCGAAAGAGGAGCTCTAGAAAAACTTAAATCGAAATGTGATGAGTAGTCAGAGGAGACAGTGGAGACGGAGTCTTGATGGCAGAGTTGCCAAATCTGCTCTCTCTTCACCACTGCCTCCACCAGCCTCTCCCAGTTATTCTTGTTCCTCGGCATCTTCAACTATAGAAGGATTTAGTTGATTTTAATGACTTTGTCTTTGTTAGCTAGAATATGACCACGGATTTCCTTGCAAGTTGCTTTAAATAAAGAATTTTGAGAGCCAACACACACTATCACTCAAATATCAAGCAATTTACACGAAGCTTCCATTCACCTCCTTTTTTTTAAGAATGGAAATTTCCATTAATTCAAATCAGCAAATACATTCACCTCCACTTTTCTATATACTTAATTTGTTTTTCCATTTGCCTTAGTAGACCTCTTACCTACTTTATATTATTTTATTTTTTATTTTTAATTGATTGGCCGTGGTTTGATGATATTTTGGAGTATTTTTATGCCATTTTGGCTTTTAATATTTACATAATCATGTTTATAGAATTAATTGGATATTTCTTGATTTATTATAGATGTTAATCTTAATTTGGATGAATAAGCATGATTATAGAGGATTTTTGAAGTCTTAATGATGTTGAGAGCAAGTTCTGCCACTACGAGAGTCGAGCGGTATGGACATATACTGCAGAGCATGTACGAGAGTTCAAGGGGCTGCATTGCTTAGGAAATGGCAAGGGCTTGTGCAGAAAACTCTTAACACTTGAAGACTTAGCTATAAACACATAAGACTCCATAAATCAACCACATAAATCCAAGATCCACATATATCATGCTTATAACATAGATCCTTCAAATCAAAGGTAAATCATAACATGCAATTTGTCTAGAACATATACACAACATAGAAATGTATAGATCTCATGGATTTGAACAAGAATCATCTAATAGCTTGAAGAACAAAAAGCTAAACCTCTTTCTTAGTCTTTATCATGCTTCATTCTTAACATGCAAACATACCTATACCAACTAACATGAAAATCCAAAGAGAAAATTGAAGAAGAAAACACAAAAGATGAGTTTTAGGCATTGATACCTAGCTTTCCTTCTTCTCTCCCTACTTTCGGTTCCTTTCCTTTGTACTTTTATAGATCCTTGATGGAGCTCCTATTCCTCACCTTGAGCTCTCCTTGTTGGTGTAAAAATGGTGGTAATGGTGGTAAGAGATGGAAGGAAGGTGAAGATGGTGGCTTGACTTGAGAAAGAAAGTGAAGATGGTGAAGGTGAAATTGGAGCGAGTGTGGTGAGGAGTGGCTGCCAAGGGGGAATGATAAGAGAGAGGAATAGATGGTTGCTTGTATGGGGACGAATGTGTGTATAAAAAGAAATACATGCATTGGTAGTTTGAAAAAAAAGTTTGAAAATGGGATTGAGGGTAATGATTATGAACATTGGGGTTGAAAATGGACGAATAAGTTCTCTCCCTCTCTCCCTCTTCTTCTCGTTACCCTCTCTCTTTCTCTCTCACATTCTATTCTCTTTTTATTTTATTCATCCACTTACAAGTATCAACATATATTAATTTAAAATAAACATTTGTCTTATATTAATAAATTCAC
This sequence comes from Schizonepeta tenuifolia, assembly GCA_029490685.1. NCBI lineage: Eukaryota > Viridiplantae > Streptophyta > Magnoliopsida > Lamiales > Lamiaceae > Schizonepeta > Schizonepeta tenuifolia. The sequence goes on from CM055959.1 coordinate 96,004,939, forward strand.
TTACAAGTAATTATTTAAACATAAATAATACACACTCGTGATCACGTGTTATTACGCTCTATATTTTTTTGCTTTTTGAAAGGTATACGGTCCATGTTATTAACATTCAATAATGGCAGCGACTCATTATATAAAGGAATTGTAGATAACTGATACGATCTTATCATAGATTAGGATATTTATTATTTAGTTGTTATTTAATAGATTTGTTTAGTTATTATTTAGTTTCTTGTTCATTAAGTAGTTTATATTCTTATATATTTTTCAATGTTTAGGGATTTACATATCAAATTAATTAATCAAATATCTATTCTCCGGTTCTATCTAATCTCTTTATTCTCTTCTATCTTTCTTCTTCTCAATTTCTTGTCAATCTCTCCCTAAATTATATTCTTCCTTCCTCAATTCTATTCTTTTGAGCAAGCACATGCTATAGTTGTGTTATATTGAATTCAAGGTCGTATCAATAACCCGTTAAAAAAAGGCAAAATTAATTGAATGGCAAGTAAAGTTCTAGTTGTTTATACCATACTAGTATAAGAAACGTAAACTCGCACTTTAAAAGAATGATTTTACTAAATAAATAATGATGAATTAATTTATATTTAATTTATGATAAATTAATATTTATAGTTTATATAATCCATTTTTATTAAAATTTTTGCAATTTCTCAAAAACTAATATTCTATCAATTAATGTAAAAAATAAAAAACAATAAAAATATTTAATTGTAAAGAGTATTCACGTTTTTTCTTATGTATGTCAAATATAATAATTATTATTTACATTTAATTCAATTAATTATTCTTCCAGTGTTATTATAAAAGTACTAATAAATTGTCATTATACTCCTTGTATCCCGTTCAATAAGTCCAATATAGTATTAAACAATCCCAATATTCAAGTAAGAAAAGATGTACACAAAATGTAGATAGAGTATTCATTTTTCCCACCATCAAATGAAAAAAAGAACAAAACTACTATTTTTTGTTTTACGAGACTTCTGTATCCACGATATGGTTGTCACATTGTGAACGACACGAGTTTTAAGGAATTGTTGAGTAGTAGTAGAGTGAGTGGAGTAAAGGTCCTCCGTAAATGTGAGTGAAGTAGTGAGAAATATAAAGTTAGATGTCATATATTATGTGGATCCTACTACTATAAATGGAAGTGATAATTATATCGTGGACGGACTTAAATGACAAAAATGACAACTACATTGTGGACAAATGGAATAATAGACTTTTTTATTCTTTTGTTGCTATATTTATTTTCATCTTAAATAGTAGTATAAGAAAAAATGGCAGAGTTCATAGCAAAATTTTCTAATATTTTAGCATGAACAAATGTATTAATTTTCTTTTTCTTCTTCGTTTTTTCTCATTTTCTTCAGTTTTTTTTTTATCTTTTTTTTTCCTTCTTTTCAGTTTTTTTCTTCTTTGATTTTTCTTTGCATTCTTTTCTTTTTTTTTCTTCATTGAATTTTCTTCTTCTTAATTTTTTTTCCTTTTCTGTTTTCCATTGTTTAGTTTTTATTTTTAAAATGTTTCTGAATAAAAAAGTAATAATTTTTCATTTTTGGACTAATATAATTTTTTATTTATATTTTAATTAATGAAAATTTTGAATTTTTAATTAAAATTAATATAAAATTAATATTTAGAAATTAATCAGATGGAACAGGTGTTGACTGACACTATCTCACTATCTCCATCACAGAAAAGTCCTATATGCTCCTAGAGCAGTGCTTCAACGGCTGAAGGTTTTGTAATTTTATTTAAATTTTCATTTAATTTAATGGAAGAAAACATGAATTTTGAATTTCTTTTTATTGTACTTTGGAATCATGGTTGACAACATTTTCGAGGCAATTTTGCACTGTAGCCGAAAATCTGGAAAAGCTGATGCAGTCCTTTTGGGTGCTGTATATTAATTTTTTACCATATTTTTTTATTTTCTATATATTGACTTATTTATAGTAATTAAATATTTAGGGTTTGTTTAAGTCCTTTAATGGTTATGACATTCCTTTAATATTAGTTAGTGGATTTGGTAATTATTATTTAGTAGAATTTTATTAATTACGTAAAATATTTTATAATATAATATTTTTTTAATATAATCAATTTATTAGTTATAATTGCCTTCATTAGTAAGTTTTGTTATAATTAGTGGCTTGTTTGACCCATTAAAATTATTCTTGGGCCAAAGAATTTTTTGTTTATTGTTTTGGGCCCTAAATTTTTTTTTTATCATCATGGCTTTATTAATGGCCGAAATAGTTAACACATTAAAACCGTTAATTTGATCATGGCAACTATTTTTATAGATATAAAATGATTACATTAAATTAATTGTGTGTAAGGCTAAATATTTGTAGTTTTATAAGTAAGAGTTATAATATTAGGATTAGTAGTAAGATTTAATTGTTATTTATTTTCATAGTATATTGTTTGACCAAATCCATCAGAAGAGGGAAGCAATACTCTTGAATTTAAAATTAAACTATTGAAAACTTTTGTCCTTACATTTACTCCTACTGTGAAGCAATACTCTTCTCATTACAGTAGAGAGAGAAACAGACTTTGAAGAGAGAGAAAGAGAGAGACAGAGAGAGAGAGAGCAAGGGAGAAGAAAGTAGAAGCTTAGTCATCGACGGGAAAAGTGTACCAATCGACGACGATGTGAAGCAAGCCTTATTGTAGAGAGAGAAATGTAGTTTGAGAGAGGAAGAGAGAGAGCGAGACAATGAGATAGAGAGTGATAGGGAGTTAGAGAGAGGGAGCAAGGGAGAAGAAGAAGGGTTTTTGACGAGGAAAAAAATCTTAGAATCGACGAGAGATAGGTATGTAGAAAAGAAATCGACGTGATTTAAACTTGTGGGTGGTGATTCCTCGACGCAAAGGACATGGTTTCAGAAGGTATTTTTCCTATTTCGATTTCCAATTTTTTTTCGCGACTTTGTTTCCTTTGCAAGTTGTTGGTTTCTTCCATTCCCGACATGGGTTGGGAAGGTATTGTTTTTCCCTTGTTGTGTATTCCTTTGTTGTTTTTTCCTTCTTTTGGTTGCAAAATTTAGGGTTGGTTCCTATTTTTCTAATATATTTGGTTTTTGTACTCTTGATTAGGTGATTTGCTATTTTATTATTTCATTTTATCGATGGGAGATATAGGAATGGGACTTCAGACGTCGAATCTTGTTTGGAAAAATTTAAACTGTTTAAAGGTAAATTTTTTTGTACTGTATTCGATAGCTAATCTCTCAGATATCGATGGCTAGAATTTATTTGAGAATACTTTCATCGATCTTGGTTTGGTCAGAATTTGATTCATTTAATGTAAACTCGGGCCATTTGTGTATCAGAATCTAAAAATGTGATTTTGAATAGTCGTCGATCGTAGATCATGAGGATTGAGGGAGAAGGCAGATCATTTACATTTAGCATTGTTCGTCGCGTGGCGTGCAATCCCGTGTTGTAGCTGCTTATGCTCTTCGCATGTCAATTTTATTTACACATGTACCCATTTTTTGTTATAAATATTGTTAATATATTTCATATATATATAATTACCATTAATTAGTTTTGACAAATCTCCACAAGCATTTGTATACATAATTTTTGTGGTAATATCATGCCAATAAAAATTAGATGTACTGTACATGCATGTTTGTGTATGAACATGATATGGAAGGAATAAAGGAAATTCCACCAAGTATGGCCTAATTTGTGGACATTAAATGTTGCTTCAACGGATGTGATTAAGTCTTGGCTTTTCTATTTTTATTTAAATTTTCATTTAATTTAAGACCATCAAATAATTTGGATGGCCATGATTTGGTGTTAATCTGTGTTGGTGTTAAAATAATTAGCACGCGAAATCTGTACTTTTTTTCATACTTTCATTATTCGGTGTATATATTGTTATGAATGGTTGGTTTAATTTATAATGTTGTAGTGGTGGTTGCATGTACAAGATTGATGATTTAGTTGGTTGGTTCGTATAGGTGGTAATGTTTCTGCAGGTGCTAACGTTTCTACAAGGTGTCATTCACACACCGTAATTAAGCTCATACACGATACCCTAGATGAGGAAAATCTGGACCTTTTTAGGAATGAGCCGTTTGGTGATTTGCTTCGTTTACAGCATGCCCCACAAAATTTTCAATGCCAATTGTTCTATCACTGCATGAAACTGTTGAATCAATCTAGACGTCATAAAGGAACATTGGTGTTTAACTTTAACAATTCTGAAATTTGTTTTCTGCATGTTTGTGATTGTATGGAGAGGATTAAAAATTATCCTTGGGGATTGGTTGGGTATAATTACTTTGTCGATGAGTTTGTTAAGGCTGCTGATAGGATGAAGCGATTAGAGAGGGAAAATGGCAAAGCTAATTATGAAATCTTTGGATTTTTATTTGTGTTTCAATCTTGGCTATACGAAATTTTTCCTTCTATTAGTGTGGATTGTGGTGAGATTCTGCCGAACTGGGAGCATATATACCTCAGAGTTCTCCGATGGAGGACTGCACCGGGACATAAGAGCTTCGACCATTTGAAGGGTTTGCTTCTCGGGGCTGCCACTGTGGTACTATTTTTGTTTCCTACTGATTTGCATTATTTCAATTATTATATGTTTAAATTTTGATGACTTTGTTTGGCTTGCAGCACCCTCTTATAACCACTGAGTTTGAAGATTTGAGAATCTCTGAGATTGAACAATATCTTCGTAGAGACGAAGGGGGCGCAGGTCAGCAAGATCAAGAGGAGGAGAATGCTCAGGAGCATGTGAAAGAGGAGAATGACCATGAGGACGAGGAGAATGAGCAGCAACAGTCTCCTGTTGCATGCAAATTTCCAGCCAAGCGTAAACTTAATTTAGAGACGGGGGAATGTTCGATGAAGGCTGAGATGAAGCGTCGTCCGGGTTTGTATTCTGGAAAAAATGGACATGGTTTATTTAAGGATCCTGTGCAAGTAGACGATGGTGAGGGTTCTCAACAATCTTTCCCATCTATTTCCACACCCGATTGCAAGGTAAGATTGGTTTTTGTCTTTGTTGTAATTTAGTTTCCTAATTTTGTTTTATCTACTGTCAGTCACGACTCCTTGTGTTGGCATGCACAGGAAAGGCATTATCTGCAAGTATTGACTTCAAGGAATGATAAATTGGAAGTGGGGATGAATTAGAAATGGGCCTCGACGAATGCTTATGTTAAGCAGATCAATGAAAAACTGGATGTGGTGTTGGAGTTTATTCATGGCTTTCGTATGAATGCAAACATGGCTCTAGAGAAGAAAACTGAGGTTGAGAGAATTGTTAGAGAAAATCCAAATGGAGGTAAACTTGTAAACATTCCATTTGTTGACATATCCTCCAGTCACGCAGTTGATTTTGATGATTTTCACAAGTCATTCGGTTTAGATGTTCGTGATGATTTGGATGACGAGTGTCTTGATGAAAATGGACAGATAAGGATGGTCCATGATGATGATCTTTCAGACCCTTGGTATGCAAATATTTTTAATGATGATGAATATTCCGTTGGTGATTTTGAGGCTCGATTTCGGAATAAGGTTCCTGATGTGATGAATGATGTTGGTGATGATTTGTGTAAACAAGTGGATGCTGATGGTGTGGAACAAGAGGGTGGTGTTGTTGATAAGGATGAGGTTGCAGGTAATGATTTGGTTGTAGGTAAGGATGAGGTTGAGCTTCAGCTTGATATGAAGAAGCTTGGCCAATTAGTCGATCGTATTGTTGTGGAAAATCTAGGCATTGACATAGAAGTGGGTGGTGAAGAGCCTATGGGAGAGAAGCCGGCTGTTTGTGTTAGTGTTGAAGAGGTAGAGAAAGAGCAAGAGATTGTGGGGAATGGAGAGGAAAGGATTGAAATGGCTGTTGGAGAGGAACATGTTGTGCGCAATCAATATGAAAGACTCAATAGACCGAAGACTACTAGGTCTCACCCACTGATCTTATCATCAAGCAGTGAAGGTTCTACATCTTTCAAGGCACCAATGCTTATTCATAATCGACGGGGCATGGGTATGGTGGCCACACGCTTTGCTGCACCGGAGCAACAGGAAAGGGATATTAGCACTACCATGTTTGATCCACTGCGGAAATATGAAGAATCATTCGTTGTACCTTTTCAGGTTTGGTACAAGGATCCTCCATGGAATGAGAGGTATATTTTTCTATATACGAGTTAACTTTTGGTTGTGTGTTTAATTTTTCTATGAATTTAGCATTTGTCTGAAAATATTTTCCTAGATCAATAAAACTCTGTAGTTATTGCTCGTACAAAGTTGGCCAGTGGTTCTTTGAACACATTACTGTGAAATGTGCATGGTTGTCGACTCAGGTATTTATTTTATGTGCCATGAGTAAATTTTATTAAATGGTATTTCCTACTATTTTTTTTATATTTTTGCAGAATTGTGATGCCATCTTGAACTTGCTTCTGTTCAAAGCAAATGCAAAACCACACTTATTCGTTAAGCGTTGGACTGTGGTAGAAAATTGGGTTTGGGTATAATGTCTTCACCTTTATTTATTTTCAGTTTTATTTATATAGATATCTCTTTATCCGTAATTCCTATACATATATACTGTTTTGGCAGAATTTCATGCGTGAGAATCATCTCACACCGAGCAACAAGCATTTTAGTTGAGATATGCAAATGGATCATTGCCTGAAATTCATGGCAAACCGTGGAGAGAAGTTGATAATGTGTTTGACATTGGTATTATTTTCAAAAATCACTTCATTGCTTACCAGATTTGCATCCCAGAACAGGAGATTGTTGTGTATGATTCGATGTGCAAAAGCTTAGCAAGGTAGGAGAGTGTGAAGCGGCAATTTCATCTTATGTCGATGAGGATGAGTTGGTTGTGCCACGATGCTGGGGTTGGCCATTTCAAAGGGCCTGTGAAAGATCAATGGGACGTCATACCCAACGCCAACACTCCGCAGCAGCCTAACGGGCATGATTGTGGGATTTACTCACCCAAATTCATCGAGTGTTTGGCGTCGGGGCGGCCGGTGTCGTACTTGTCATCGGAAGAATTCAGCAGTCTTCGAGCGAGAGACTATTACTGCGCCGAGTTATATAACTCTAGGGTGAAAAGTGCCGATTTGGTCCGCGGTGGCAAGTAATTGGTGAAATAATTCTTGTTTTGACACGATGTGTTATGTTATTCATAAACCATTGATCACTTTTTGTCGCAGTTATATTAAACTTGATCTATGAAACATTGTTGCTGTAAACGATGGTTTTTTTGAGCTATGGAGCAGGTTGTAGCTGTGATCAGTAGATCCTCCTTTTGCTATATTAGAACTGCATTCCTTGTTGAACAGATTAAGCTATGATGTAATTTACTTGTGCTTTTGCTACATTGTAACTGTTTTGCCCGAACAAGAAAATGGATCATCAAGTCTTTCATGTACATGTAAATTCTTATTTCTTATAGCTGCATTTTATCATACACTTGCAAACTACGAAGCATGTATACGGGAATGGGGGTGGCATATTCAATCCAATACTTATTTATTTTGAATACGAAAACAAATACGCTAAAAAACGCTCTAATCCGTATTATTTAATTAATTAATTGTTATTTATTCAAACTTTGCAACTAATTGGTTTTATTTCGAATGTATGTGTTTATATCATTTTATAATATTATTACGAATAAAATATAAAATATATTATGTGTAAATATAAACGTATTTTTCACGTATTCGTATCTTGATTTATGAAAAATAGGCGTATTTCCTTATCGTATCATTTTCGTATTCCAGTTTCCTGCTTCTTAGCTTGTAAATGAGGCTTCGAATTTCGTATCCGTGTTTCTTAGCTTGCAAATGATGCTTCGAATTTTACCCAACTCAATCGTTACCTTTACCATGTGGAAGTTTTTTTTCATTATGATTGCCTTCATTGACATGGGACATTTGACAAACAGTTGGCAAGTTTTTTCACTTGCATAAATTATTTACCATACGAAGAGGGGACTTTGACCAAACACCTTCAGTACACAAAAATTGGGAAGAGAACATTCCACAAACACCTCACATGCATGAATACTTGCAGCCAAATTATCACTGCCTAACCCCATCAATGAACACCTGGACTAGTTTGTCATAATATTTTAAAGATCTGTTCATTCCCCTACATCAATTTAGCCAATTTAGGCATCGGTAGTCTCGAAAAGTAGAGAAGAGTAGCCAAGACAACAACTACAAGCAAGAGCACATACACACAAACCTTCAATATCTTACACATTTTGCTAAAATGTGCACTCTCCTTCATGAGATTAGCTACGCATTTTCTCTGGTACGGAAGCATTTCCGGCTCGATGAACGTTTTGAAGCCACAAAACGGACAAGCAAGATACCTTCTATAAGGATTAGTCGGTGTTCTTGACGTCCGAATGATGAGTTCTGTGTCGTGGGTGATGCACCTCCTCGGTGGTCCCGCTGTTCTTATGGTTCGATAGCTCGCGCCAGTGGAAGAGGAAGACATGCTTGGCGTTTCACTGGAGGGTTAAACCATCTTGTATTCAATTGGGCCTTTACTTATAGTGGAATTCGAAATATACTCAAATAATGGCACATGCACTTTTTTAAAACTTCTTACTGAAATTCTCCCGCTCAGATTTTTAAATCAGCCGCCAAATATAAATGGCCAAAATTGAGCTCTCTCAGTCTCACAATTTCAAAATTTGAGCAAAATCAACAATTTCCTACCACAATGGTCAACGAATTCCTCTAATGAACACAAACCCATGTTCGTAGGACAAGAAATCGTGCATAGGAAGAAGCAATTCATGTAAATTATCACTCAAGAATTTAAAAATAAATAGGGCCCATGTTTAATTATCAACGCAAATTACCAAATTCGTAGATATATTTCGGTCCCAATGGTTCAAAATCATGCATGTAATTCGTATTAAACAAGAGAATGAAAAGTAGTTCACATACCTTAATAGCTTTGGTGGATTTGGCTTGGAATTAGAATGAAGATAACAAAAGAAGAGGTGTAGACATTGAGTTGCTGTGCGTTGGTGTGTTTGAGGAGAGAGAAAGATAAAAAGACACTAAGAAAAAAGGGAAAAAATAAGCAAGTAAATGAAATGAATTTTAAAAAAATAGTTAAAAACCTAACAATGACAAAGCAAAAGCTGTAACTAACCATGATGTAAATGAAATGAATTTTTAAAAAATAATATAATAATATTGTCAGAAGATTTGTATACATATTTTATGACATGCGGCCAACGAATATTATTCTGTAATGTAAGACGGCCATCGTCATGAAATGCTTAATTAAACAAAACAACGTGGCCAACACCAATTCATAGCCCAATAACAATGGCGCTTGGTGTTCCCCAACTGTCGATGAGAAATTATCCTTGAATTAGTATTTGAGAAAATATTGAAAATGTGGTGGCCTATCACTTATATGAGGTCATCGTGTTTTACAATTGTGAGCAATTATGCGCAATGGATATTTAGAAAATGACAAACTACGAAAATTTGTCAATGATCCCTAACTCAGTAGCAATAAGATCAGTTTCTAGGTACCAGCCATCAAGAATTTCAAATGATTTTGAAAAGCCAACGTCATTGAATATAAGATGGACAAATAGGACTTGGCCAATATGAATGTGATCGAAAATCGTGATGGCGAATCCGTGTTTGGATCGCCTTATTATGGTTGACGTTGGATATGAGAATATCTACAAAGTCCAACCAAATACATGCAAAACGATTTCGCAACATAACACTTCGCAGTGAAGTTAGAGTTGTTTCTTTGAATATTGAGCATCAACATTTGGATAAGCTCGTATATTAACACACACATTTCTTAATATTTTTACATGTACTATACCAATCGATGATTTTATATTTTGTGTTCCATTAACGCATAATGTCATGTGGCCAAGCAGTTAAACCATTTGTAAATTGTGGCCATTGTTGAAGTATGCAATATAGAGCAATAGATATTGGCCAATGTCTATTAAAAAAAAATTCACCATGGCGAATAATTTATTACCTCAATACAAGGTATTATGAGTGCTTCTTTTAATATTTCTGCCACCGTCAACTAGGCCAGTCATCCTTTTTACTCTCCTAGCATACTAGCAAACGAAAAAGTTTAGGTTGTTCGTCAATAAGAATTAAACATGATGTCATAATATTCAGATCAAGTGGATTCAGATACAATATAATCCTCTCGTGGAAAGGCCATCCAATTTTGGTACGGCATTATTTCGGCCAATATCTTTTGCGCGATCTCATTAGTATATGTACCTTGGCTTGTCACCATTGGTTACTTCCTTACGATGGCAATAATATTTTGACGTTCATAATATTTGTAAAAACCAATTACCATCTAGCAATAGCACATTTAAATCGATGGCTACATATGTACATTGGAAGTTTGCACTTAGGCATAAAGCAAGAGTAGTTTAGAGTTAATGTTGCACTCTTACACTAGGCAAATCTACCACAATGGTCAACATTCCTACAATTACTTCAGTAAATGGGTAATGACCTACCTAGACTAAGTTATTATGTTTATTACTACAACAATACTCTAGGGCCACCTAATGCTTTATGTATTAGGGTTACCGCTTGCATGTAGGTTTTGCTAATATTCTTTATCGTTGGCCTTTGTCAATTAAGAAAGAATCAATGAAGGCTATTTTGAAATTACTGATATTGTTTCATAGTGACAATTATTGTCAATCATGACCTGATTTGCAATCGATTTTACAATTCGACGAACAAAATTGTAATACGCATAACGATTTTAGTTTTTATTTCGTGACTTTCCTTTGTTAATTGCGAAGTTTAAGCTGAAGATTCCCTTAAATTGTGGGGTTGCAATACTACATATTAATTTGCCAACGTTATTTGGCCCTCCATTATTAGTAGCCTTTCTTAAATTACTTATGGTCAAATAACAAATAACAATTGGTCATTATGAAAGTTATAAAAATAAATAAATAAATAAAAATTTATGTGGGACACGTCGGTAGTAGGGCAAGAAAACAATTCACTCTCCTTTCCTTTCCTTTTCTAGTATATAAGTGGGCCAAGCATGCCCATTCTTAATTAGATTAGGGCAAAAACCACCAAAAAGGGGAAAACAAGCTATGGCGGTGCCGGCGGCGGGAGGCAACATCGACGGTTCGACCTCAATCATTATCAAAGTGAAGTGTGATGTAATATTCTAAACCTTCTTCACATTTCATTACAGTACGTTGTTAAGATGAGTAGCAATTTTTCGCAATTTTTTTTTTAAGATGACAAGCAATTTTTTGCAATTTTGATGAGTAGCTCTCCCCATTTTGCTGAATTTGCGCAAGTTTGGTTTGAGATGGTAGAAACCTCGCAAGTTTCATGTCAACTCTCACCATTTTGCCAATTTTCGCGCAATTTCGCTGTGAACTCTCGCTTCATTTTCGCAATTTTGCTATGAACAAATGCCAATTTTGATGTCAACTCTCGCCATTTTGCCTTTCATTCAGTGTTTTGCCATTTTTCCATGTCTCGTAGGAGCAACGAATCACGTTAGGCATTTCATTTTACTGCTCCAGTTCAGTTTTTCTCATAAGATGTGTTTGAGTGGGTCTTGTAATACTTATGAATGAATTCAGATTCATGGTTCTAACTTTTTCCAAGCAGAGCCCACGAGATGAATGGTTTTTTAAGATGAGGAGCACTACTCAATTCAGGAGCTTATTCACAGAGTTCTGTCGGGTCAGAAATAAGCCACTTCATTACTATATCTACGTGTAAGATGGGAGAAAGATCATCGAAACCCAGACACCGGCCGAGGTGAGCGTAATTCCAAAAAGGTGAATTCAATTTTAATTCATCAATTTTCACCGATTTATTTTTTATTTTTTTTTTTGTAGATTGGCATGGATGATGATTATGCGTTAAACATGTCCATGGATGATTCGAACGACGAGGGCGTATTCATTCAAGCGATCCATGAAGTAGTTGGTGGTGGTGGGCAACAAATTTAGGGCAATTACTAGTTCTGTTTACTTAAGTCTGGTATTAGCATGTATGTTTAGAATGGCAGCATGCCACTTTGTCTTAATCTTGTAAGTCATTATCGACAATTTTCAATGTATGCTCAGTTGGTAATGTAATGGAATGAATTATTAGCCTCTTATATCACCTGCTTCCAGATTTGCATACTTACCTAGATGGTCCAAAAGCTTAATAAATCTGTTGCATGACATTTCCAAAAGTACGTAAACAGTAAAGATTCCCGAAATTGCACTTGAACCCTACAAGACAATACAATAGACTTTTGAAAAAGATTTTTAGGCGTGTTGCTTTGCTCTTGAAGCAGCTTTTGCTATTGAACCATCTCATCAAGCTTTTTTTTGGCATTTTGTGTTTGGACAAGCATCAATTAATCTTCCCAATAAATCAACATCTCTACAATTATATTCTTTCTACATGTAAAGGGAATTATATAATGCCACTGCCACTTCTATCATCGCAACTCTAAAAAAATTCGGGTTCTTCCATCTTACATAAATGGATCCGGATGAAATTGCAAATGAGGAATGTTGTATCCCGATTGCTCATGCTCCACCGATTAAACTAACCATGGGATGTCCGCGTCTGGATGAAACATTTGATGGAGGCATACCGTGCGGTAGCATCACGGAAATTGTGGGTGAAAGCGGGGTTGGAAAAACACAATTCGCCTTACAATTGACAATCACTGCTCAACTACCGGTGAGTCGTGGCGGTCTAAATGGTTCATCCCTTTATTTGCACACAGAAATGCCTTTTCCATTCCGCCGGCTTCACCAAATAGCATTTCACTGGGGCCATAACCAGAAGGAAACGTTGGATCGGATTTTTCTGCAACAATGTACTTCAATCGAAACCCTTGAGGACATCTTGCCCCGGTTGGAAGGTATGGTTCCTACATCTAATATAAGGCTGATTATAATTGACTCACTGGCATCGTTATTCAGAGGAGTTTTCGACAACAACTCAAAGGCTTTGAAGGAAAGAATGAATTTATTCTTCAAGATATCGATGAAACTTAGGGCCGTAGCGTACAAGTTTAACGTAGCTGTCGTTGTTACGAATCAAGTCACCGACGTGATGCCAAATTCAGATGTAATACGCATCGGAGAATGGCTAATGACCTCAGGAAGAAATGTAACAGCTGCGTTGGGTCTATCGTGGGCGAATTGCGTGAACACAAGGTTGTTCATGAGTTTCGTAGAAAAAACAATTGTTGATCACAAGATGAAATCTGTATCATTCGGAAAAGGCCGTCGCATTCAAGTCGTATTTGCACCTCATCTTGGAAGTGTTTCTGTAGAATATTCAATTAATGCGTGCGGTGTATCTTGTCAGCCGTAGAATATGGGATCATGCATGTATTTTTTATTGTCATGATTGTATTATTGAGTGTGCTTCATATTTTATTTTTTTAATTGTCTGTGTAAGATTGAGAGCGTCGTAGTTTATTATTTCTCAAATACGTCTTCCTTTTTCTAAACCATATTTCACCACAAAAGCAATGACATATGATAAAACATATAGAAAAAGATGATTTCAAATTCATCATACAAATACATCATTCAGAAAATAAAAACGATCACATAACTAAATTCATCAAACATTTAAGACATCACAACATTTCTTCTTTCTCATAAATCAGTCTGAGTAATTCATACCCTCATCATCACTTGATGGCATCATTAAAGCTTCTACTTGTGCCTCCAAATCCGAAGGTGGCGAAGGCGTTGGGGGTGGTGCTGTCCACTCCGTGAAGATGCGGCGCAAGCAATCCCAATTCGTCTCTCCTTCATTAAGGTAACATAGTAGTTGGGGATTTTCCTACACCAAAAAAAAAAACCACATTATGTAACCCACAAAATTTATTTTAAAACAAACTAAATGCACTATTTTACCCTTACAATTCGACGCCATGTGGCTTGCGTCGCTTCCAATTTCACATCTGAGCCAGCATAATACAACGTCACATCATCCCTTTCAATAAGACCCTTGAAGTTATTGTACCGTTGTTCTCACTCGCCAAGTTTACGACGCCATTCCGTCCATGGGATGATTGTGCCACCGGAATCCGTTTCTTGTTTCGCTCGATAGAGCATCACCTCTTGGGTGAAACCACTAAGCCACAACCGATGAAGATTGCTAAGAACGAAGGCCTCTACCCGTCGCGTCCACACACCCTTGTAGAAAACCTCATCTTGTGAAATTGCTCTTAGGGGTGCCATTATTTCTAACCAAAGGATATGCACATATATTCCTATTAAACTTACCTCCATTTTATAAGCTAAGGATATGTGTAAGCTTTGTCACTCATCACGGGTGATCTTTACTATGCGCACATGTGATCAACCGGCCCCATGCATGCACATTCTCATGCACTTATTTCCCTGAGCAAGAATCCAAAAGGAATGAAGACAAATGCCCTAAATAATAATAATTCAACCAAAAAAAATAACCCGTTGCCATAAGATATATGTGGCCCAGACATAAACAAGAAAAATTTAATGCATGTTCAAGGAATCAATCGAGCAAAACCACTACTAATTCATTTAAAAATTTTATAACCCTAACCACACTGTATCTACAAATAAATTCAACAAAAATATAGGTCTACATTTCAAAAAACCACAAATATAGGTACCAAATGTCTTCGACCACAGCAAAAGTAACAAAAAAATTATCAATGTAATAAAATTACAGTGACAAAGGCCAAAATTTGTCAATATCATCAAGTATGCCATCACCATCATTCTCCTTCTCCTATTTATCCCCATTTCTTTGCATGAAGTCTTGGGTCTTGGGTGGTGACGTTGGATTGTCGTTTCTTTTTCTTCCTGCCAAATTAAACGAACAACATATCAATTTCAAATTCATGATATACACATACAACTTCAAATTTGGTCCTGTGAACAGAGATTACCTGAAGTGGATTTTGGAGTAGATTTTCGAGCCCTCTTGCAACCTCTACATGTATAAGGGTTTGACTTTCTAACATTTGCAAAACCACGCGGGCATATTCTTCTTGGATCACGGAAAAGGGGAACTACTAAATTACTGGATTCTGCAGCAGAAGGGTCCTTGCCAACAAAATTCCACAACAACTCTTGGAATTCTTCGCTCACTTCCTTCAAGCGTTGCTCGTATATGGAACGTAACGGCTTATATTGCATACCAGTCGAAACCAACTCAGACATGTGTCTCATAAAGTCATTACGAAATATCATGTTTCTCATAATTGCACTCTCCTCGCCAACTGTTTCATGCCCATGCCCAGACACCTTCATATCTTTAGCTCTTTTAGTCCACCGCCTATAAATCATTTCATCAGGAATGTCATTAACATTTTCTATGACAAATACCCTCAAAATGTGCCGACATATCAATCCTTCAGTTTCCCACTTCCCACAATCACAGGTGGCAATGGATGTCACGACATTAAACTTTACTTTCCGTTTAACAGCAGATAGTTCCTGGCCGATAGCAGTGTATTCGAAATTGTGGTCGCCTAAGCAAACAACAACTTTCGGATCAACAATGAGACTGAGGCAGTTGGCATAGTCGTGCTCAAATTGTTTGTAAATAGTACGAGTGAAAACGGTAGCAGCTCGTTGAAGAATACCACTGTTCGTGATGGGTTGACCCGGGTTCCAGATGCTAAATGTATCATCCTTGCGCTCGGTGCTTCTCCAAGTATTTACAATACCGTCGTATTCTTGCACAAACGTGTTCAAAGCAATGGTGGAGCGTACAATATTCTTCAATACTTTATTTGTTAACTCACTCCTTGAAGTGGCGAGGAGACCGGCAGTAAAGGTGCCGCGTGAAAACAGGAGGCCCACCGTTGACGCATATTATGCATTCCAACAAACCAACTCATGTTGGGTATTTCATAATTCTCCATCATCTCCTTCCATGTACTGTCGAAGTCTTCTTCAGTCTCGACGATGTTCATACATTTGTACCACAAAGACTTGAATGATGAATCCCCTTGCAATTTACCAAAATTTGATGCACAATTCTTCAAAATATGCCACTGACACAAACGGTGTTTAGAATTCAGAAACACAACGTCAATGGCATTCATCATTGCACTACACTGATCAGTGAAAATAACCTTCGGCTCTTTTCCATCATGGACAGTAAAAATGTTTCAAACAACCACTTGAATGTTGCGGTCGTCTCGTCCGACAACATAGCCATGCCAAACATAACGTTGTGTGTGTGGTGGTTTATCCCAATAAACGGGGCACAAATCATGTTGTATCTATTGGTCCTGTATGTCGTGTCGACCGAGAGGACGTCGCCGAAGGCATCGTAGTCCACAGCACAACGATTATCCCTAAAAAAAATATTCATCAAACGGCCATCATCGTCCAACTGATACTTGTAAAAAAAAAATGGATTTGCAATGGATTTATTGGAAAAATATTTTAAGAGCAGCCTTGCATCTCCATTCTCCACCTTCGTTTGCAATCTGACACGGTCCATGTGATGATATGCATCTTTCTTTGTGAACCCAACATTCTGGACACCTCCGCTTTCTTTGGCCATGAAATTGTATGCAACACTAACACCAATACCGGCTGAATTGAGGGCTTCCATTACCGACTTCTTCGCATAACTCATGTGACGACTAGATCGCAATAGAAAAGTTTGATCAAAATCTACAAGCACGTGATTGTGCTCCTTCTCAAACAAAGAGACAACAAATGAACCCAAATCATCCCTTGAAACAGCTAACCTTGCTTTACAATTCGAGCGGATAACGAGCTTCTTGTAAACATCTATCTGGGGTCTTGCACTTCGACAATTAGGCAGGCCCGTACATGAACATTTAAACAATTTCCACCTAATGTGATCAGTCTTACCGAAGTAACGTACTTCTCCTTTACGAACACTAAATCCTTTGTAACGGGCATACTCGCAATATAATAAATAAACTTTCTCCGAATCAGTAAACTCGGTCCCCAAACTTAACTTCCCTTCAAGTTCAGAACATATAATAGCCGCAGCCCTACGATCACTAGTCATCTTAAACTCTCCATCACATTCTGATTTTGGTGCCTTCTCCTCTTTATCAACATCCTTCTTATCAACATCATTATCATCATTTCTATCACAATCTTCCTTTCTATCAGCGAGTTCCTTTGTCGGATCCTTGTCATCAACATGACATTCTTTTTTTTTTCGGATCGTTCAATACAACATCCCCCCTAATAAACTTCAGATTCTCCCCCCATCCTCCCCATCAAACACAACAAAGCCATCATTTTCAACCTTTGAACTTGCTTTTTTCCCAATTTTCTTCTCAAAACTGCCCACAACAACACAATCCGACTCCGCGCCAACATGTGACTCAGACTCATCCCGACCTGCATCTGCTTCATCCCGGGCATCTGCCCCGAACACACTATAGTCAAAATCGAGAGGAGGGTCTTCTAAACTCAAAGCCACATTCAAATCAACTACCATAGTCAACTCTGTCAATAATAATATTATTCGAATCAATTCACAACAGCAAATAAAGACTACAAACTATGAGTTAGAAATAATGCCAAACTATTGTGAAAATAATGCTACTCAAACCAACAAAGCAATTAACAAATCAATGAAACTTACTTCGATTTTCATTTAGCAACCTTTCAACGCAAATCCAATCATCTCATAGCAAAATGCCATTTTTTCTGACCTTCGACTTCAATTAATAAACCTTCAAATCAAAATGACCAATTTACACAACAATTAATCAACGCAATAAATATATTAAGCATACTTCTCCAAATCAATTTCAACTTCAACCCAAGCAGTGATATTACAGGAAAATTAATCAACTGAATAAGCATATCAAACCTCAAAGTGGTATACCCAACACTTCAGTCGTCCTCGCAATCGATTTCCACTTCAACCCAAGCACTTAATTCAGCCTCAAAATTGATGTAGACCCACCCATGAATCCAACCAGCCCCTCTTCTTCACATACGCACCATAAATGAACCCAACCCAAAGACACCCAACCACTATTTCGTGCGATTTGCAGTGATTTTCAAGATAACTGCCTCCGGTGAAAAGTGCGGTCAAATCTCCGGTGAAGCCAAACACGCACTCCCTTCTTTTAAGGGAGTGGGTCGCGAAAGAGATGAAAAAGATACAAAATGAAAAGTTCAATTTTACAGCAGCTGAAATTTCTCACAATTTGAAGTGCAGATACAAAATGAAAGCAAAAAAATTCAAAAGTAGAAAATGGCCTTTTCATTAAATATCCGACTAAAATCTTTTGGAAAAAAAAAGGCCGTCGTGCTTCTTAGGGAGACAGGCTTCAACAAATAAGGGTTATAAAATCGCCATGAACAAAATATACAAATTTCACTGCATTCCGGCAACTATTGCCTTCGACGGCCATGGATGCACAAATGTAGCCATGAACATGTAGGTGGGGTCCACATAAAAGTGACCAATATTTCTTTTTAATGCAAAACTAACTTAGGTAATACAAATAACTTATGGTTAAATTAAAATATTAATATAAAATATCATTAAAATATTATTTTTAAAAATGAGTTTGAAATTCACTCTTGAAGTGTCAACAAATCCTTCACTTAGAAGTATTGCTTAGGAGCATAACGGACCTTACCCTCCATCACACCATGGAGACACACTACGAGTGTGAATAGTCTAATGTAATCTGCACTCATCTTGATGTTCACATCTCCAACTTTTGAGAACAATCCTCCGCCGGCAAACCACCGCTGCAGTGCAGTCGATAACGGTGGCCCTTTGCCCCAGCCTTATCAAATGGCTTGGGTATTGACTCTTGCCATCCTCTGCTTCACCTCCGCCGTCTCGGCCACTGCATATTGCTCGAATCATCCGCATTATCACTCGATTACAGTTGCCAATAACACGAATCGTAAAGGCAACGCCATGTTTCTGCCCCTTCATTTCAAGCAGCTCGACAACCAACCCCGCAAGGAGGACTTTTTCTCCCGCCGCCACCTCCACGCGCGCAACACTCCCAACGCTCGCATGCCTCTCCACGACGATCTCCTCCTCAACGGGTTTTCATCTTCTTCTTTGTTCAATTCGATCTTTTCTCATGTGATGCAAGATCTGATCTGGAATACCTACTTTTTTTGTTTGTTTGATGAATTGTGAGGTGCAGGTATTACACTACTCGGCTGTGGATCGGGACGCCTCTGCAGCAATTCGCTCTCATAGTTGATACCGGCAGTACTATCACTCATGTTCCTTGCTCGACTTGTGAACAGTGCGGCAAGCATCAGGTTCGCTCTCTCTCCCTCTCCCTCTCCCTCTCCCTCTCTCTAATTTGTTGTTTTTGCTTTTAATCCGATTTAGTTTTGTGGCAGCATTTGCGATTGAAAATTGCCGTTAGGTTTGCTAAATTGCCTGCTTATCTTATGTCCTTTCAATTTTCGATTGTATTATGTGAAATGGATGTGGTGACTAAATTTTTGTGATGATTTGACGTGCGATTGATTTGACGTGCACGTGTGATTGATTTCTACCAATCAAAACTTTAGCTGGTCCTAGCTGGTAAATCATTTGTGTTAACTCGTAGATTAAGGCCGAATTCTTTTTTTTCCTTTCATAATTATGCTATGCATCTGTTCAGGATTTCAAGAAGGACCAACATTGGTTTGTTTTTAGTGTAGCCAGTAGCCCTCAAGATCCGCCCGCGGTATTGAATAATTGAATTTGCTTGAAAAAAAGGGATAGAGGGAGTGGATGAGTAGTCTTTCTATGGTTTATGCTCTAAGGAGTAGTTGTAGCCAACTTGAAAAAAATTAAGCTTCAGCTAAATTAGGTTCATCTGTGTAATAGTTTTATTTGAGCTTTAAGTATTTTAATGGGCATGGACTGAAGTCTTCTCATTGTGTACTTAATAATATATTGTGCTCTAGCTGTTTGATCCTTATTTTTTTTTTTTGGTAAGCATCTGCTGCTTATAGATAGTACTTTTTGCAAACTATGCTTGCTTGAACACACATAATCTACGTTATGCATTTCACATTTTTTTGGTCCTATTTGTTGAGATCTTTTCTTTTAATAGGATCCAAGGTTTCAACCTGAATTGTCAAGCACATATGAACCTCTAAAGTGCAACATTGATTGCAGTTGTGATAGTAAGAGAGAACAATGTGTTTATGAAAGGCAATATGCTGAAATGAGTTCTAGCAGTGGGGTCTTGGGAGTAGACATAATTTCATTTGGCAATCAAAGTGATCTACAACCACAACGAGCTACTTTTGGATGTGAGAATATGGAAACAGGGGATCTTTACAGCCAACATGCTGATGGAATAATGGGTTTAGGTCGTGGAGGTCTAAGTATTGTGGATCAACTTGTTGAGAAAGGTGTAATCAGTGATCAATTTTCGTTATGCTATGGTGGAATGGATGTTGGTGGTGGTGCAATGGTTCTCGGAGGAATTTCACCCCCTAATGAAATGTCTTTTTCCCATTCCGATCCTATGCGCAGGTCAGTTTAAGAATACTTTTGGGGTATTATAACTGGGTGTTAGGTTCTATCCTAACAAGTACACTTGATACATCTCACACATTTACTCTAGTTTCGGGATGGCAACAGTCCATATTACAATATCGAGCTGAGTGAGATTCACATTGCTGGAAAAAAGCTGCCCCTAAATCCCAAGGTTTTTGATGGCCAACACGGGACGGTTCTGGATAGTGGCACGACTTATGCTTATCTTCCACAAGCAGCATTTGCGGCCTTTAAAGAAGCTGTATGCTCATTTTCTGGTTAATGCTATTTTTAAAAAGTCAGGGATACATTGTCTGTTTGCTAAGTTCCCCATTTTTGTATGTAGATTTTCAAGGAAACCCAGTCCCTCAAAAGAATACAAGGTCCTGACCCTAACTACAATGATATCTGCTTCTCAGGTGCTGGAAGGTAATATGATGCCATTGTGGAATTGGCTAGATATTAAAAGTTTCCTATCACTTAATTTTTCTGTACCCAGTGGTGTTAAATGCTGATGTTCCTTCAGTGATGCGGCACAACTTTCAAAAGCTTTTCCTTCCGTTGAAATGGTATTTGGCAATGGACAGAAGCTGTTGTTGGCCCCTGAAAATTATTTGTTCAGAGTATGTCCCTTCCTTAATTTATTACCAGATAGCTTAGTAATGTAATGCACAATGATCAATAAAATTATATATACGCTGGTTTTAGCATTGAATAAAGTTTTCCTCTATGGTCACTAATTATTTTTCTTCTGAAATACAAACAGCACTCAAAGGTGCATGGTGCATACTGTCTTGGGATCTTCCAGAATGGAAAGGAATCAACCACTCTTTTGGGAGGTACTTTCTGCTTTATCATGTGGTCTGAGCTATAAATTTAAAACTGATTGTTTTATATTATTTTATTATATCTTCTTGCGACAGGTATAGTTGTCCGGAATACCCTTGTAACATATGACCGTGAACATGAAAAGGTGGGATTTTGGAAAACCAATTGCTCCGAATTGTGGGAGAGACTTCACTTATCCCCTGCCCAGCCACCGTTTCCTTCAGGTAGAGATGAGGTGAACTCAACTGGGGGCATGGCTCCTAAGCTTGCACCAACCGAACCCCCTCAACCCAAAACTCCAGGTTTGATATATTACTGTTTTCTTTCGTGGTTATCTCTTGTCTTAAAACATATGTTATTTATGAGCCAAGTTGTAATGGTTTATAATTTAAATTTGGTAAAATAGACTACTCTGGGAACTTGCGTTGAACTATTTTGACATAGCAAGGGCGAAAGTGAAAAGTTGCTAGTGAACTTGTTTCTTTAGTGCCTTGTTTCTGGGTTCTCACTCTTTGGGTCTGGGGGATTAGTGATGTATTGGCCAACCCTGGGGTTGTTATGAGCATGGGTTCTGGTTAGATGCATGCGTTCCTAGACTAACGCAAGAAGGATGTCATGTGTCTGATGGGGTGTTGTGATATCCCACATTGATGTTCCTTGAGTGGAGGACTTTTGTTCTTCCTTTTGCTTCCAATAACAAGGTTGGCCAATGGAACTTCATCCTCACTTAAAATCTCAATGCAATTGTCTTCAATCTTCTTTCTTTGTGTATCCCTTTTTTTTTTTTTTTTTTTTTTTTTATATCTTGCACTTCATTGGACTTCTCTTTCATTGCCTGTTTCTTTCTTCCAACTCTAGCACGTTTTGGCTTTTCAATTGATGCTTCATCTTGTACCTCTTGATTTGGCTTTGATTCTTCAATAGGTGCACTCATCAATTTAGTATTTGCATCCATCTTGTCCATGAATTGCATCTTTTGGACTCCATTAACTATGATATTCAGATTCTCATTTGCATCAGTGTTCACAGACTTGAGCATGGTCACACAACGTATTTGAGTCGATGTTTGTATGCTAAGACCTCTATAGTATGCACAATTTTTTTCACCTTGAGAAAATCCAATTGTTAATTTGCATAAAGTTTAAATTATTATTTAAGATTTTTAAGTAGTAAGCATTAAAGAAAAAATGCTTTTAATATTTATTTACCTCACACGAAATATATTCATTTACAGGGCATCCCACATACAGTGCTGCAACCTCTTCGAACATTGTCACACGTGCGTTGTACTTATATTCTATAACAGTCATTGTTATTCTACATCTTGATTGTTATAAATCATGGTTAGTATATGTATCTTACAAAAATGATTAATGTATTTGAATATTGTTTAGTACCTTCATGTTGTCTCAATAAGTTATTATTCATTGCACTTTCCGCATATTGTAATTTCTCCATTCTTGTTGCATGATTTATTGCATTTTTTACATGCATCAAACTAGATCGACGATTTATTTTCAATCTTGTCAACAATACCCCTGAAACAATATGAAACATCCTGCAATACAACCAAAAAAAAGTTTTAATAACTTGTATTAATCCTAAAATAATACACAATAAAAAATAAGAACATAAAAACAAAATACAATATTTCATTCAAATACTGATGTTGATTTTCTTTGAGAGCGTACCACAATTTCCCAAATAATATAGAATATTTGCTAATTGAATATTGAGTAAATCAATTATATTGTTTACAAATTAAAAAAACAAGGTCATTCGAATCATATACAAACATCTATCTATATATATATATTATATAAACTAAAACGTTTCTACGTAAAAAAATTCGATGTGGCACCTTTCGTATTCCTCCGTTCCTATTTATCTAAATTCTCAAAATTTTCACATTTAAAATCAATATTTGTTATATTTATATTCTATATTATATATATGACATGAAAACAAAATCTTAAAAAGATTAAATCTTCAAAATTAATATGTATCATATTTTAATATTATATATATATATATATAGGGAGTGATTCCTATGCAAACTCCCCTTAAAGTGAGAAATATGAATTAATCTCCACCATTGATCTTATCTACATGAAGGGTCAAGATTTAGCTTGGTCAAAGCGGGTCAAACCCGGGTCAACCCGTTCACTTTTTTTTTTTCGAATTTTTTTTTAACTGTCACACAAGATGTACAACTTCACATATTCAGATGCACAAATTCACATATTCGGATTCACAACTAAGTGTATTGAGATGCACAAGATTTTAAGTTTTTTTTTATGTTTTTTTTTTTTTCGTTTTTTTTAAGGTTAGGTCATATGCACCACATCATGTATTTATATGCACCACATTATATAATGAGATGCACCACTAAGTGCATTAAGATGCACTAGTTTTGTTTTCGTTTTTTTATTTATTTTCGGGTGCATCTAGTTACACTGTGTGGTGCATCTAGTTACGCATTGTGGTGCATCCAATTTTTTTTCAGTTTTTTTTTTTACAAATTCGGTGCATCTCACTACACATAGTGGTGCATCTCATTATGTATAGTGGTGCATCCGAATATGTGAAATGGTGCATCTTGGGTGACTGTTTAAAAAAAAAAATTGAAAAAAAAACTGAAAATTTTGTGCATCTAAATGCACTTAGTGGTGCATCTAGTTATATAGAGTGGTGCATCCGAATATGTGAAGTTGTGCATCTTGGGTGACAGTTTATTTAAAAAAGAAAATTGAAAAAAAAAAACTTGAAAATCTTGTGCATCTAAATACACTTAGTGGTGCATCTAGTTATGTAGAGTGGTGCATCCGAATTTGTGAAGTTGTACATCTTGGGTGACAGTTTATTAAAAAAAAAATTGAAAAAAAAAACTTGAAAATCTTGTGCATCTAAATGCACTTAGTGGTGCATCTAGTTATGTAGAGTTGTGCATCTTGAGTGACAATTTATTAAAAAAAAAAATTGAAAAAAAAAACTTGAAAATCTTTTGCATCTAAATGCACTTAGTGGTGCATTTAGTTATGTAGAGCGGTGCATCCGAATATGTAAAGTTGTGCATCTTGGGTGACAGTTTAAAAAAAATCGAAAAAAAAGTCAACGGATTGACCCGGGTTGACCGGGTTTGACCCGCTTGGACTTGGCCAAATCTTGACCCTCCATCACCAATAGATCTATGGTGGAGATCTATTCTCATTTCTTAGGATAATATTTATTCTCATATGATCTATCTCCTATATATATATAGAAGAGGTTTATTTTAGGACGGTAACTTTAATCATTTTTCAATTATAGGCTAAAATTTTGCGGGCTTTCAATTTTAGGACAATATTTAAAATATTAATCAATTTTAGGACAATATCTAAAATATTGATCAATTTTAGGACAAAATTGAGCCCGATCGGGCTAAGTCGTACTTCACTCTCACGTGAACTCAAATCTTTGGCCCGATTCCCACTTCACTGCCAGCTAGGCGGTCCATTCATCAATTGTATATATTATTATTACAAACAAAAATCAATTATTCACCCTACAAAGTAAACTCGTCCAGAAAAAGAAAACAAAAATACACAACCACCCCAAAGCTGAAGAACCCTAGTCACAATCGATTGCCAAACAAAATTTTTACTGCCCAAACTAAATGTAATTGACATAATCGACTCTTAGGGCGGCTGCGGTGTGGTTTTGTTTTCTTTTTCTGGACGAGTTTACTTTGTAGGGTGAATAATTGATTTTTGTTTGTAATAATAATATATACAATTGATGAATGGACCACCTAGTTGGCAGCCAAGTGAAAATCGGGCCGAAGATTTAAGTTCACGTGAGAGTGAAGTGCGACTTAGCCCGATCGGGCTCAATTTTGTCCTAAAATTGATCAATATTTTAGATATTGTCCTAAAATTGATCAATATTTTAGATATTGTCCTAAAATTGAAAGCCCGCAAAATTTTGGCCTATAATTGAAAAACAGTCAAAGTTACCGTCCTAAAAAGACGTTCTTCTCTATATATATATATAATTCCAAATTTCCATATGTAACATTTTTCTAAATCATGAGTCTTAATAACATCAGATTCGTAGGGCCGGCCAGTCGAGATTTAAAAAAAAATCCATACTTAAATTACCAATCTTTTCTAAATCACGAGTCTTAATTACCTCAGATTTGTAGGACCACCAGTCGAGATTTGAAAAAAAAAAAAAAAAAAAAAAAAAAAAGCCCAACACGAGTTGCAGTAGCAAAAGCATTTGATCCAGCGCTACCCACCCATGAACAATACTCTTTTGAGAAATTCAACACAATTCATTTTCAATAGGTGACGAGGGGAATATAATTTATAAAACTCGTTTAAATTCATAAATTATTTAAATAATTAAATATATGTAATGACAATTAGTTATTCATTTCAATAAAAAACTCCAAGATATGTCATTTTATTTTAATTCTTTAAATAGTACTTTTATAAATAAAAGAAGAAAGAAAACTTAAAGAATGAATGACTTTATTCAGAGTCAAGTATTTAAAAGCTTATTTTGTGTTAATGGAGAATTAACTGTTCCATTCGAAGCCAAGAAAGGCTTGAGACAAAGGGACCCAATATCCCCTTATTTGTTTGTGGTGTGTATGGAGTATTTAAATAGGTGTCTGGGGGAGCTCAGAATGAATAAGAGGTTTCATTACCATCCAAGATGCAAGAAAATGGGGCTTATACATATTTGTTTTGCACATGATATGTGATGTTGCCTCTATGCAACAGCTACTTAGACTGTCTGCAGTGGTGCTGTCTCTAAGAGGTGTCTCTAAGGATATTTTGGAGATAGAGACAGTGAGCTACAGTGGGGTTGTCTCTAAGGGGTGTCTCTAAGGATTTTCTGAATTTGTATTTTGAATTAATTTTAATAAGAAAAATTGAAAATTGAAAATTTCATTAATTTAAATACAAATACATTACTACAAATAAAAAAAAAATACATTACTACAAATAAAAAAAATACATTACTAGAAATAAAAAAAAAAACAATACTACAATTTAAAAAATATAGCCGTTGGAAAAAAAAAACACTAAGCCCATCCGCGGCGACGCTTGACGCCGCTCTGTCTTTTCTTCTCCGCCTTCTCGAAGGCTATCATTCACTCCTTCACCCAGTGGGAGATCCGGCCGAATAAGCTCTTCACCGTCTTTGTGTTGAGGTCGTCGTTGAACATGGCGTTGTACCTCTCCGCCACACGCCCCCACTACTTGTCGCCACTTTGATCTCGTCCGAGGATGGAGTTGCACGTCTCCTCTTTCCAGATTTGGGCGACGGTGGTGCCTTGTTCCACCGAGTAAGCGCGCCTCTTTGGTTTGGCGTCGGCGTCCGGACGAGAAGGTGAAGGGACATTTGCGACGGCCTTTCTCTTGGCTTTGCCGCGTTGCTTCCCCTTGCCTTTGGCCTGTGCCAGCTCCGATGAGGGACTATCCTCGTCGCCCATCACGGTGTGGAAGGACTCGCCGACGGACGAGTTGAGGTTGATGGAATCGAGCCCCGCGCTGGTGTATCCACCGTATAGCCCGTCGTCCGCCATTTCAGGGGGACACCACGACGACGAGTAAGGATTGTTCGGATCCATTTCCGAGATGTAACGAAATTGATTAGAAAAAAAATTGAATTGTAAGAGGAAAAATGGAAATTTTAGGTGTGAAGATGGTGCGAGAGTGGTGTGATAAAATGTAGTATTTATAGGAAAAATTATGAGAGTAAAAAATTAAAAAAAAAATTAAAATCGGCAATATAGCCGTTTTCAACCGTTTGAATTATATAGCCGTTGTCCGATTTTTTTTTTTTTTTTTTATGTATGGCGCGTGCATTGCACACGCCGATTTAAAAAAAAAATAATGTCGCGCGCGTGTACTACACGCGCCGACTCGAGACAGTCTCGTCTGCTCGGGACAGCCTCGAGACACCGCCTTCTGCAGCGGTGTGTCTCGTCGCCGCCGCTGTCTCGAGACGGCCGACGAGATAGCCGATGCAGATAGCCTTATAGCTTTTCAGAAATTCTCTGATGTATCTGGTTTAAAAGCCAATCAACTGAAAAGCTGTATATATTTTGGAGGAATATCTGATAGAGTCAAGGAGGAAATGCTGCTTATATCTGGCATGACTGGAGGCCAACTACGTTTCAAGTATCTTGGAGTGCCACTCTCATCTACCTAACTGACACTAATGCAGTGTTTGCCACTTATAAAGAAGATTCTTGCTAGAGTAGACTGCTGGGCGGTAATACTTCTTTCTTATGCAGGCAAACTACAATTGATTAAGTCTGTGTTATTTGGAGTGCAAGTATACTGGAACCACATCTTCATACTTTCTCAGAAAGTTCTCAAGATCATACAGACTGCTTGTAGAACTTTTCTCTGGACAAGAAAGTCAATTGTATCAAGGAGAGCTTTGGTAGCTTGGGATAAAATTTGTGTGCCAAAGAATGCAGGTGGACTAGGCATTGTGAACATGAAACTATGGAACATAGCTGCTATATGTATGATGTTATGGAACTTGGAAAAGAAGAAAGATAAGAGTTGGGTGAGATAGGTGCATGGGTATTATGTGAAAAATCAAAATGTGAGGGATATGGTCATTCCTGGACAGAGGTCTTGGATCATCAGGAAGATTATTGGTGCTAGAGAATATATTCAGAACATCAATGATGGTAAGGATTGGTTGAGTCAAACTGAATTCTCCATCAAGAAACTGTATAAAGCTATGAGTGGTGAAATTCTTAAGGTGAAATGGAACAAGCTGATTTGTCAAAATAAAGCTCCACCAAAATGTATATTTTTAGTTGGATAGCAATGCATGATAGCATGGTAACTTGTGAGCATCTAGCAAAAATGGGGATCCAAGTCAACCATACCTGATACTTGTGTAATAGTGGAACTGAGGATATTGATCACTTATTCTTTGGTTGTGTGGTATCAGGCCACATATGGAGACAAGTGACAGAATGGAGTGTAATTCATCGAAGCCAGCAGCGTTGGAGAGAGGAGAAATGGTTTCTACTTTCTCAATGCAAGACCAAAAGTGCAAAGCAAAGTATGTATAGATGTGTGCTCTCCATTGTCTTGTATCAAATTTGGAAGGAGAGAAACATGAGAAGATTGCAGGGGAATGAGAGAGGATGTGATCTACCAATGCAAAATGCTAGTGGCTTGGAGCTGCAGCAAAGATGTGAGATTAGCTAGAATGCTGAGGAACTAGTGACTCTTGTAGTCTATCTTTTTGCATGGCAACTCTGTTTGTAGTGTTTTGGTGTTTCTGGGGTTTGTAATCTGTTCGAAAATGTTTACTTGGTGAATAAAATACTGCTATTTACCAAAAAAAAAAAACTTATTTTGTGTTTAGTAATTCAAGATAAAGAGTGTGTTTAGCATATTTTAATTGTATAGAGTATTTTTTATTTTTATTTTTGAATTCGTGGGAACCCGCAGCCGCTATCTTTATTGCGCAATGGGTAAACTTCTGTCCTTGTGCAGTAGTCTGTAAAAAAACACAAGGCAAGTAACCCCCATCTTGTGTATAGAGTATTTAATTGTTAGTAAAGTGATTGTGAGTGCATTTTCACTTATAAAAACAGACTAGTGTACACATAGTAAGCAAACACTAAAATAATTAATAAAAATGGGGGTGAGTAAAAATGGTTTTCTCTAAATCAATAGTGGGACAATAATTATTTGCTGTAAAAAAGATCCACCTTAATTGTCCCACGAAATCAACGTGTGAGAACCTCTTTGAGAGCCAAATATGCTTTTGTCCCTCATAGATTTTGAAAAGAAAGAGAGATTTAAATTGAAAATTTTCAATAAAATTGAGAGTATATTAGGTTTAAATATTTAATGGGTATTGTTGAAAAAATTAGTAAAAGGTTTGAATGATACCAAAACCCTAACTGATCCCAACCGAGTAGATAAATGTCTTTAGTCTGATCTTATTAGAGCTCACTTTTTGAGCGTAGGGATTTTGTCTTTACAGGTTTCAAGCAGAAGAAGATAGCCGGACTGAAGAAGGAAGTTCATGAAGAACTCAGCTGAGACCCAAACTCAGCTGACACCCAAACTCAGTTGAGACTTCAACCTCAACTGAAGCACAGACTCAGTTGGACAACAGCTCAATTGACTCCTCAACTAATCTTGAGCGTGAAGAAAAGTTACGTTGGAGTCAGACGTTGCAAAGCGGAAAAGAGAAGACTTTAAAGATGTTGAAGGCAGAAGAGTTGTAGTCTAGATACAAATCTACTCGGAACCACAAGTCAGCTAGAGAACTTACTATAAATGGGTCAATAATAGCAACGTGCATAAAGCGAAGGTCATAATTACCATTTTAGGAAAAGTAAAAGTAAGTAGAGTGTCATGCTTTTGGCAGAGATCAAACGGCTAGTTAGATCTCCCTCTATAAATAAAGGTCTCCACATCCAAGTTCGGTGCTGCAAATTAAAGATACATGCATAGGCGTAAGAGTTGAGGGAAAAGAAAAGGTGAAGTAGCACCAGCAGCAGACCACGCAAATCATGTCATGTGAAGGGCAAATAAGCCTAATGGCGAATCAAATCGCCGCACAACACAAGTCGATGCAATTTTTAAGCCACACAAAAGTCAATTCAATGGTCCAATGCAATGCAATCCATGTGGTGAGTGAACCTTCTTATCAAAATATTTCAAAGGAAAATGTAGAAGTGGTAGATTGGGAGGAAGAGTTTGATGTGGAAGAGCCCCGATTCAAATGGAGAAACTTCAAGAGTCAATTCAAAAACATAAAATTCCAAAGAAGGTAACTTATAAACTCACTCCTCCAATCAAAGTTTTTGTTCCCAAAGCTCATTACCCTCAAAGGCTAGCAAAAGCAAAAGATGATGAGAACTTGCCAAGTGCTTAGACATGTTAAAAAAGGTGCAAGTTAATATCTCATTGCTTGAAGCCTTAAGTCTATTTTTTGATGAAAGGTGCAAGTTAACCTCCAATCATTGCACGTTAATTATACTAGTTATACTAAAAGGCTGTAATTGCTTCTTATTCCTTGATTTAGAGCTAAATGGAGGTATAAACAAAAATTTCACTCATTCTTTTCATCGTTCTTAAGTTCCTCATTTTCTCTTGCAAGGAGGGAAATTATTATCACGCCAATTTAGAAGGAATAATAATATAATATTTTTCCTCCTTGTGAGTGAAAATGAGGAATTTAAGAAAGAATGAAGGATTTAAAGCGTGAATATTTTTGGTTACACCTCCATTTAGTGGTAATAGATGGATAGAAAACAAAACACATCCTAAGAGAATATATGATTTGCTTTTTTTTACTGTTGGAAATCTGAACTGGTTTTTTTGTTTGGTAGTTTTGTAATGTAATTGTAATTTGTTGAGTAGGCATGCATGCATGTTTGATTTCTCTTTCTAATAGTGTGAGAGAGATGATCTTCACCCTATTTAAACAAACAAGTTTAATGCACGCCTCATCTATGTTTTGTCAATCAAGTCGAGCTTATTTCACTTAAGAAGCAGAATACATAAATGATAACTAGTTCAATAATAACTTTTTAAAACTATTGAAGCAAAAAAATATTTGCAATACTAGATTTCTAGCAATACACGTGCATCTCTACTATCATCTTCTAAATGGGAAAAATCTATGGTTTGGGCGCTCAAAACTGTTGTGGCTGAAAGCTGGTGGTATTATGGCTGAAAGCTGGTGGTATTACTAACACTACTTGAGACATGGTAGGCCTCTGCTCTGGTAACTCAGCCAAGCAATTCTTCGCAACCTGCAAGGTCTGTTGCACAGTCGAAGAAGTATAGATACCTGAATATAGAAATGGGAACTACCCTAGCTCTTCCAGCTCATCCACAAAAGGTACGCGACACTGAAGCTGATTAGCAATGCAGGGCACATGCACGTCTGATATGCCAGTAACAAGTTGAAGCAATACCAGTCCGAAGCTGTACACATCACTCTTCTGCGAGGGCTTCATGAAGTCGTGCTTCAATGTATACTACTCTAGATCGTCCCACGACTCCCACCATGTTGGTCTCATTCCAGGGATGCCTGCCAATCCAAAATCAGACACACAGCCATAGTGTTGGGAGTTGAGAAAAATATTAGAGGATTTGATGTTTCCATGGGCCAGCTTCCCCTCACACTGTGTGTGGATGTGCGCAATTCCCCGTGCTGCAATCCGCACACGGCTTTCCCAATTAGGCCTCCTCTTGTTGTCTGCGCTTTCCCAATC
The DNA here is from genome assembly GCA_029490685.1 of Schizonepeta tenuifolia. Classification (NCBI taxonomy): domain Eukaryota; kingdom Viridiplantae; phylum Streptophyta; class Magnoliopsida; order Lamiales; family Lamiaceae; genus Schizonepeta; species Schizonepeta tenuifolia. Next base: position 96,036,613 of record CM055959.1, read on the forward strand.
AAGCCTCCTCTGTCTGCATATCATTTACATGAAACAACTTCAAATCAGAATCAATAGACAACATTTTCTTGATGAGTATTAGCATATAAAAAAGTAATGTTAAAAATCACAGGAATAGGATTATCTACCGCGCAACATGTCGGACACACTTCCCTGGCTATAGTAATCATAGACAATGAGCTTCGTCGTCTCAGAAAAGCGGTGCGTCCATGGTGTTGCCACATTTTCATGACTACAATTTCCCAACACAATCATATGCTGCTCGAATTCAGCTTCTGTTATATTTTTAGTATTCAGTGACTTGATGACGGCTTTAGTTCTTGTAGCAAGATATTGTTGATCCGACACTTGGACATCCTGCATCAGCCAAACCAGATCTGTAGTCCTAAAGTTGCGCTTCCGGAGGCATTGAACAGACTCGAAAGTATCAGTTATGCCGAAGCTCCCAGGAGATGGAGTCTTGTGCCAGCGGCGAGGGTATATCTGGGAGCTTTATTTTTGTGATATCTTCTCAAGGGCTAACACCACTTCACACATGGTAGTCCTGTGCTGTGGTAACAAATCCAAGCAACTTCGTGCAACCGCCAACGTCCTCTGCGGTGCTGAATCCATAAGCTCTCTATCGACAAATACGGACGATCTTTCCCCTACCATATCCACTTCATCCACTACCAACGTCGTGTGCTCAATGCACCTTAGGTTCCAGTCGCACGGTGCAAAGGAACTAATGCGGTCAGCTATGGAGATGTCCTGCTTCTGCGTGGGCGATTCACAAGTGAAAATAAAGCCTATGTTGTGATTGTGGGTTCACAACGACCTAGATCTTTAATTTCGGGTTCAAAGGGATCTAACGAAAGGGGGTTGGGGGGTTTTTCCAACTATAAGCCTTCTGCAATTTACAATGGAGGCTTGTTGTTCTAAGATTTAGAGACTTTACACTGAGTCTACTTAGAAACAATAGTGTAAACTTCTATACTCGATGGAAGGAAACTCAAGGAAGAGGTACGAATTTAACTTGCTGCTACATGGTTTCGACTGATCTTTCACTTGGTTCTTGCTGTGAGAGGATGCTTGAATACTTCACTTGGTTCTTGCTGTGAGAGGATGCTTGAATACTTCTATCTCTGGAAGTTTATCACTCGATCACTGGTCCTCTTGCAATGAGGGAGACCTCTATCTATACAGAGGAGGTCAAGATAGTCGCTGGAAAGAGCCGTTTGACTGTCACAGCCCCAAATCCCGAAGGACGGCAGAAGTCGGGGTGCGACTGAGATTGGATTAAAGAAACGGGGAAGAAAAGGACTGACTGAATAAACATACATAAGAGTCAACAACAATTCTATGAACGAGACATTTAAAAAAAAAGGGAGGAGTTGATCTCGAAAGATCACTCGACAAAGTATTCAAAAACATCTAAGTTATAAGTTACAGAACTTATACTACAATGATCTGAATATGTACAACAAAAGTCTAGAGTTTAAGCAGCGGAAAAGTGAGTTATACACTACAGTCTTCCTTATCTCTAATCAACCTCAACTCAACCATCCACCGCTGCCATCGCTTCAACCTGCACATTTAGAAATATATGCAGGGCTAAGTACGAAAGTACTAAGTGGGCACATTGCCGAAAATATAATCATAAGTATAGATAAATCAGGCATTTAGTCCGTGTAGCACATCGGGGTTTTGTTTGAAAAAGAACCCGTGTCTACTAAATATTTTATTTCAAGTCATAAAGGTTAGCTCTGCAGAGCATTTTCTCACAGATGTTACGTTCAAATCTTGACCAAAACTCATTCACCGTGGCTGGTTACCCCTCAACAGGATACCACATACACCACAGGTTACAAAGTGCACATACTTTGGAAAGCATATAGCTAACTCAAAGCCGATCGAAAGTTAACTAGTCAGCTAACTAATAAATCTGGAAAGCTGTTCAGCTAACTCACATGGATCAAGAGAACTCACATAAAACACAAAACGATTTATGCCTGATAATCACGTTTGATAAACACAGTTATCAAAGCTATAAATGTCACTTTCGATTTGTGGAAAAACCCACATTTTATTTGATATAAGTAGGAAAGCCCACCTTATACGTTACAGAACTACTAATAAACGAGCTTCTTGTCTTTAGTCTTCCGTCCTTTTCTTGTGCTGACTTCCTCCTTCATCGTACATGAAATATAACCTCGATGAGTCGTTGAGACGACATCAGAAAATGGAAATCGAAATCAAGTTCGATTTAATCTTTTATGTTTTTAAGTTTTTAGGCATTTGCACGCTTAACTAAACTCTTTTACCTAATCGGAAACAAGATACGATCACATCTCGTTTTAACACTCTAATCTCTGTACTTGACACTGAGGTCATTAGGAAAAAGGCATTCGTTAACTCATAACGACTTAAAAGATCGAAAGAAACTAAGTTGAGAAGAAAACAACTTAGGAAATTAGGTTTTAAAAGGTTCTGGGGACTGCTCAGAACAGAGCATCCCGAAACAGGGGAAGTGCCCTATACCGTTAGAAAGCCAAGGAAGTCTAATTTACACTCCAATTTACGGATCTCAAATTCGATAAACGAGCTAAGAGATAAAGCAGTTTCCGTAAAAGGTCGCAAAACTGCCGAGATTAACCCTAATTGCTCGATAGAATCGACGTATGACTTCCTAGGTTCGTTCTAAGTTATCGAACCTATATTCCCACGAAAATATCATATCAAGGCAGTCAACATGTACTCTCGTACGTGAAGAACTCCTTTCCATTTCCCGTCTATAAGCACGACGTTTAAAACCTCGCCGTTTAAGCTAAACAATTACTATACCAAACAAGTTATCATTTCTCGTCCTAATTCCTCGTTGAAACTAAAAATCAATATTTTATAGCTCGGATCAACACGACGCCAACTACAATTTCGTTCCCTCACCATTAATGATCATTAATATCCAAATATCTTTCCTACTCGACTTTCCTATCATTAATTACGTACATTTGTTCGTCTCTTAAGAAATTTCCAAAGTTGTCGGATTTCGATCAAATTCTACATTATCAATCCTCATCTATCGAGATTCAATATTACTTATATCATTACCTTATATCATCAACTAATCTCGACTTAATTACGATCCTTTGTCTCTTACAATTTCCATTATAACATTTTAGATTAATTCCAATTAATCCATAACATCCTCTAACGTCACATAGAACCATATTTTATCATTAAATCCTCATTAGAAACAAACCTACATGAAACCCCTAAACCCTTGTAATTTTCAGTTTTAGCCTAGAATAATTAGGGGTGATTTTCTTCTTTAATTAACTCCATTAATCCATCAATAAACCTATTACAACATATATTAATCAATCAATAACACTACTACTTCATTAATTTGAATTTCCATAATGAAACCCTAACCTAAATTCGGTCACCACTTAAAAACTTAGGGCTTTTCATTTCTTCTCGTTTAATTCATCGATTAACTACTCCTAAAGCTCCATTATCCATTTAATTTAAGAATTAGAACTTCCTACCACTAAACCCCAAATTTCGGTCCTATATAGAAAATTAGGGTTCTAGATTTCTTTTAAATTTTAACCATAGAATCACTCCCTTATTCATCTATTTGCATAATAAAACTTAAATCAATTACTATATCATCAATCATCAAAATCGGTCCTAGAAGAAAATTAAAGAAAGTAAATTCTAATTGGATAGAACAATGGAGGAGATGAATACCTTGATGTTTAATGAAAGATGAAGTGAAATTGATGGATGGATGATGATCCTTAGTGAAATTCTTGGCAAAGCTTCAAGCTTTCTTCAATGGAGAAACAAAGAAATGGAGAGAGATGGAGAGTTGAGAGGTGGCGGCAATGAGCTTGGGAGGGAGAGAAAAATAAGATGACTAATGTATGATATTTAGTTTGTAGAATAAAGTATCCAATTGGAAAAAATAATATCCAAGAACTACCTTAGGTGTAAAGTAGGAGAACAAATAAGAAAGTGTGACTATGCTTGTGTGTGTGAATGTCGGCTGCTAGGGGGATTTTTTTTTTCCGGCTCGTTACGACGTTACAAAAATCGCGTAAATAAAAACGTATTCGGTACGTTTTCGTCAAATTCCGACTCGGCCATAAATTCCGACATATTTATCTTACTCGGAAAATAATATTTGAAATATAAATTCCGACAAAACCTCGGGACATCACAGTCCGAATTTTGTCGGAAAAATAATAAAAACGAACTTTCTCGGGTGAGTTCGTATCGCAATTTCGTGAATGTAAAAGTCAGACGGTTTTCCGATCTGAGTTCTAGAATTAAAAAGTTATCGTACGCGATAACCCTAAATACGGTAGTCGTTTAGCTGACTTCCGTTAATTATTTTTGGAAACGGTTTTCACCGTTGGTCTTAGAATTAAATTTTATGAACTTAGGCGTGCAAAGCCATTTTTATTATTAACTTTAGATTTTTAAGATAGTCGAGATTTTCCGGGGTATTACATCTGCCAAAAAGCATGACTTCTCACCTGATTTCTATAGACTATTTCAAAAATGGTAACTGCGGGACTTACTTTAAGCCTGATTGCTGATTGCTCTATTGGTCTATAAATGAAAACTTCTCACCTAATTCAAGTTCTTCTTTCTCCTTCGTCTTCTAAGTCTTCTTCTCTGGACTTCTAAAAGCATGACTTGCACAAAATTGATCAACATGCTAGACTCCATGGTTCAATTCCAGAGTTGTCTGAGACGATAATTGTCTGAACTTGAACTGCCTTGATCTTCACCTGTCTTCTTTAATTTTATCTTGTAAAGATAAAATCTTTATGTTCAAACATTGAACTCTAGCTAAAGTTTGAAGAAAGACACATCTACTCAGTTGAGGTCAGTTGGTTTTGATAGAAATCAAAATCTTACTAATTTTCTCAACATACACAAAGTTTTAAAGAACTGTGAAGAATGTAGATAAACATAGTAATCTATATCTATATAAAGAGTGTCTTGTTGAAAACTTTTGATTTGCCTATAATACCCTTGTTAATTAATATATATATATATATATATATTATAATTGTATATAATTGTATATATTCTAGATTAGATCTCATTGATAACGAGATATATATCTCAAGTATTTTAAAATTTGATTAGGCCGAACGCATTAATAAACAAATATTGTTATTAAATATTATTCAATATTAACATAAATTTGAAGCTTTTCTACTAGAGTACGTACACTTATTTACTTTGAATTTTTGAGCCCTTTAAGTGTAGAATTTAGTTATTTTTATTTTTACTTCTTATTTAGAGAAGCACCATATGACACAGAATTATGAGATAACCTTCTTATATAATGTTCTTAAAATTTCAATATATTTGTGGTACATAAATCCTCCTTACATCATAAATGTACATTTTCTTTTCTTTTTGGCGTGAATTACAAGAGTTTGCCAAATCTTTTGCCTCCCGCGCACATGCACATTAAATAAAAATCCGGATTGATGAGAAATTGTCTGTGTATCACAAAAATCTTATTGTTAATTTCTTACATCTATGCTAACATGCTAACAATTAAATTATGTCATTGCTTTTCATGAATATTTTACGAATATTCAAACGCCGCTCTTTATAATATAGTCAGCTTTTGATCTATTTCAAGTATGGTCATTTTTTATGAAAGTATAAGATTATTCGAATAAAAATAGAACAAAAATAATTAATTAATTTAATTAACATACCTATATTTAATAATAAAAAATTTGTGGATTGATATATCAATTCAAATTTGAAATAAGATAATACCTATATTTAATAAAGAAATTGTAGGTTGATTTAACCCAATCCAAATTTGAAATAATAAAATATCTATATTTAATAATAAAAAATTGTGGATTGTTCTATTTCAATTCAAATAAAATCTTGTAAAGATAATAAAACAAAATTCATAATAGAAAACTATAACTATGAGAAAAATGAGATCCATATTACAAATCAGACCAGCATATGACGAGATTCAGCCGATGATCAAATCATAAGTATTCCAACTTAGTTTTAATATTCTTTTAAATAGTAACACAAGCTAAATTATTAATTATATGTTGTGTTTTGTACAGTTATTATGATATTTATAACCCATTGAAAATTGCTATGTAAGCAATGACACAAAGAATGACTCGTGCAAAGGAAGTAACTTTTAAAGTTTTGATTGAAACACAACTAACATATGTGGTAATCTCTTTATTCTTAATTGATGAATTTATATTTAGTATATTTTTTCTCTAACTCTTAATTGTATGATTAAGATATTTAAAGAGTTTAAAAGTTTAAAAATAATACGATTTTCCAGAAGTAAAATAAACACAATGAAGTTTAAGGGCATTTAGTGTCAATAAGATGAGTATAGAGTTTTTTTAAGCCTGTAACTTTGGGCAAGTTGCAATAGAAGGACAAATTTTGATGGGCTTGTAATTTTAGGACAATATTTAAAAAATTCGGCAATTGAAATACAAATTTAAGCCCGAAGGGGCCAAATTACACATTTTTCTCAGTCCAGTGCCTACGTGGACTTTACATAAGCAAGAAAATTCGTCAGACATTACCACGATATAAAATCAAAATTTATATCGTATTGTTGAATATTTAGCTTAAACTTCTAGCCATTTTATGAGATTAATTTGGCCATATTTGGAAACTAGACAATATTGAGAATATTCTACTTTTGAAATTGAAACGTACTATGTGTCACCTTAATCTTATTTACCTTACTTTAAATTGTTAATTTTTTATATTATTTTTTGGCAGTTTGGATCTTGCTTCCAATTAATCAAGTTGGACACATGTGTATTTGTTAAATAGTTTTTGTTGGCCATGTTGGAGGTTTAATGGTTTGTGTTGATTACTCCCCCCCCCCCCCCCCGTTTCGCTACACTTGTCCTAATTTTTTTGGCACGGAAATTAAAGAGAAAATAATCAGGGAGAAAAAGTGTATTCAGTGGAGTTATTAAAGTGAAATAAAGTGGGTAGAGAGAGACAGTGAATAGTGAAATAAAGTGAGTACAGATAGTAAAATAAAGTGGTAGAGAAAGTGTGAATGACACAGAAAATGAGGAGAAACATTGGTTGAAAAGTGTAAAGTGGACTAATTAGTAAAACTAATTGGGCATAATTTCCTTAATTATTTCCCAAAAAAGAACTGGGACAAATGTAACGGGACATCCAAAAAGGAAAGTAGGACAAGTGTAGCGGGATGGAGGGAGTATGAGACTGCATAAAGTTAATACTATATCTAGCCACGTAGCCATCGGGCCGATTAAATCAAGCCATGTGAAAAAAATGTGTAATTTAGTCCAATCACACACAAATTTGTCCTTCAATTGCCAAGTTTTTTTTAAATATTGTTCTACAATTATAAGCCCGCAATAAGTTGTCCTTCTATTACAACTTGCTCAAAGTTACGGACCTTAAAAAACTCTATACTTTAATAAGCTTAAACATTTAAAATAGTTGTAACTAATTAAGAATTAGTGAATTTACTCCATCCGATTTTCTTATTTTGTATATATTTTGATTTCCTTTTTCTTATCTCTTAATTGTGGTAATATTATGACATTTTCCCACTTTGCCTTTTAAATTTTTGTAATTTGACAATCAGTTGTATGTAAATATTCATGCTGGTAATTAATAAGATTAGATAGGTAACTTTATCTATTTAATTTGAAGGCATGGAATATTTATAGAGGAATGGAGGGAGATTGTATGAATTAGTGAATTTACACCGTCCACGAAATTGTAAGGAGTTTTCGTGGCATGGGTTTTGATAAATGTATCGTAGATTTTAAGTGAGTGGAGAAAAAGACTCACCATTGTGAGTAGAGAAAGAGATAAAAAGTAAAATGGTAGATAGGGTTATGTCCTAAAATGGAAAAAAAGAAAAAGAAAACAAGCTACAATCTTTGTGGACGGACGGAAAAAGAAACTAGATACAATCTTCGTTGGCGGAGAGAGTAAGAGCTTTCTGCTTACAATTTTGAATTATATATATCGAGTGAGCTCTTATTTTATATTTACACACTCCACCATTTTTTTAGTCTATGATATGATTTACGATTCCTGCAAAAAGTGCAACAAATCGTGCCTAAAGAGTGATGGAGTTATGGTATGCGGAAAGTGTAATGAGGAAGTTGTTGAGACGATCTCTTTTTAAGTACTTATTACAGTTAAAATAAATAATTTATTTACCTAACGAGAAAAATATTCATTATTTTATGCAATTTCATATATAGACTCACCGTAAATGTTAAATATGACGACTATAGTGCACACATCACGTAGTTTGACTGTATGTAGGATGCATTATAGATGAGAATTGAAATGCTATTTATGACAACTCTCAAGTCTGTCAACTTTAATGTAGGGGAGCTCTGGATATTATAGTGAATGGAATAAAGAGGATAGAATTTGTGGATAAGATTGATGTTCCATGGATTGAAGAGACAAATACTCAAAGCGAAGACGGGAGAATCAGTGAAAAATCCTAAGAAGCCTAAAGTAAGATAAGAAAAGAAATTAGCTACGGAGTTGCAGCCTATCGAAGGACAAAATCAGAAGGAAAAAAAAATCACGAGGAAGAAGATTAAAGACTACATTGAAATTCCAAAACATGATGGTTAATTGTCGTTGGCCAAAGTTATCTCAAAAAAACAAATGAAGAAAACACCTAACAATCATCAAGATCAAATGAGAAAAAATATAAAATGAACAAAGATTCAATACCTTAGTTTTTTACTCGTTTTTCATTGTAAGAACAATAGATATTCATTTTCTTTTCTTTTTACATATAATACTATTTCATTCCATAAAATTCGAAGAATTACAGGAAGAAGATTGAAGATTGCATTGGAATTCCAAGTGATGATCAACTAACTGCACTAGGACAAAGTTATCTAAAAAAGACAAAGGAAGAAAACACCTACTCCAAGCATCAAGATCAAAAACTAGTTGAGAAATAAAACTAGCCATACCTCTCTACGACACATTTATCAAAACCCGTGCCACAAAAACTCCTTACAATTTCATGGATGGTGTAAATTCACTAATTATACAATCTCCCTCCATTCTTCTTTAAATATTCCATGCCTTCAAATTAAATAGATAAAATTACCTATCTAATCTTATTAATTACCAACATGAATATTTACATACAACTAATTATCAAATTACAAAAAATTAAAAGGCGAAGTGGGAAAATATCATAATATTACCCACAATTAAGAGATAAGAAAAAGAAAATCAAAATATATACAAAATAAGAAAATGGATGAAGTAAATTCATTAATTCTTAATTAATTACAACTATTTTAAATGTTTAAGCTTATTGGAGTATAGAGTTTTTTAAGGCCCGTAACTTTGAGCAAGTTGTAATAGAAAGGCAAATTTTTGCGGGCTTACAATTGTAGAACAATATTTTAAAAAAATTGGCAATTGAAGGACAAATTTGTGTCCGATCGGACTAAATTACACATTTTTTTCACATGGTGTGATTTAAGCGGCCCGATGGCGACATGGTTAGATATAGTATTAACTTTATATAGTCTCGTACTCTCTCCGTCCCGCTACACTTGTCCTACTTTTCTTTATGGGCGTCCCGTTACATTTGTCCTAGTTCATTTTTCGGAAATAGTAAATTAATCAGATAACTGGCCTGTTGGAACCAAAAACTGAAGGAATTAGTTATGTAAATTAATCAGATAACTGGCAAATAAAATGCCAATTACAGTAGTAGTAGAAGTATTAGCTAGATATGATGGCTCCATTGTGGGACAAGATTATTAATCTTGTAAGAAAAATTAATTAAAACAAAAAGAGTATACTATATATACACTGTAACAACAAGACATATATAGCTAGATCTCTGAGAAAGAGAGAAGAAAATAAAATGGAAAAAAGAAAACAGATGCAAAGTAGAATGATGGAGTATAATGTAAACAAATTTTTTGTGAAGCTTTTTGTTGCATCAATGGTAAATAAGTTAATATATAGCATGACTGTGAGACGTAATCTTGTAAGAATAATGAACAAGTTTAGTATCATAATACAGAGATCGAAAGGGAAAACATTCAGAGTAAAAACCAAAAAACGAATGAGTCCAAAACATATACTAGTTCCATGAAGTTTAAAATATAAGAACATGTATGGAGAGTATGTTAAGAGAGAGAAACATGATAAGTAGAATGAAGAAGAGAGTACCAGAAGGTAGGGGGTATTGACATGTGATTTTGATAGGATAATATCAAAAAATGGCTTGTCTCCACAGAGGCAGCAGAGCTCAACAGATTGTGCTTGTGAGGTAGCTCCATCACCATCACCATCACATGGAAAAGGAGTTTCGTCTTTCATTGTGCAAACCTGAACAACATACATACACACATACAAATCATCCTTCTATGAATTTACAAAATTACAAAACAATTACAGTAATTAATATGTCAAGTGTTGTGCAGTTTACGTACCTTGTCCTCCATAGCAATGGGGCGAGCATCTTGTTCCGAATTAGGAGCTGACATCTTCTTCTTCTTCTCACTATAAATTAACAAAGAAAATGAAGTAGGTGGACAATACACAAAATGGTAAAATCAAAGGGATGATGTATCAAAGTATCCAGTGGTAATTAGTGTTATGGATACTAGAAATAGTAAGTGTAAGTGCACGCCTATAAATGTACTCTACTTTTGTCTTAATTAATATTTCAAAAATTAATTTATTGTTAAAATAGCAATTTTTTTTTTTATTTTTTTTAGAGAAAGAAAGTCTGTGACTCACAGTATGTAAAATCCATCACTCGTGGATATTAACATCATGTAGACAAATCAAGCTTTCCTTTCTAAAAAGTTAAAGCAAATTTTTTGGTTAACCATCATGTAGACAAATATGAATATTAAAATGTTATGCCATAGCCTAGAACTGCTACTAACTATTAATTAGGCCATAGCCGAGAACAATATTTGAAAATCGAAACTCAGCTAAAGGCACCAAGCCGTAACATATTTACACTCATGTAAGTATACAATTAACAAAATAAATCTTACATTTTGATACACCATCTCTTTTCATACGTGGAAACGAATACACACACATTAAACAACATGTCATATATGCATGTATATAATAATATGTCTTTACCTCTGAAAATCGTATTTTTTTAACTTTTAAACTCTTTAAATACCTTAATCATATAATTAGAGTTAGAGAAAAAATATACTAAATATAAATTCATCAATTAAGAATAAAGAGATTACCTCATATGTTAGTTGTGTTTCAATAAAATCTTTAAAAGTTAGTACTTCCTTTGCACGAGTTATTCTTTGTGCCATTGCTTACATAGCAATTTTCAAATTTTCAAATACTTGAGATATATATCTCGTGGTCAATGAGATCTAATCTAAAATATATACAATTATATACAATTATAATATATATATTAATTAACAAGGGTATTATAGGCAAATCAAAAGTTTTAAACAAGACACTTTTTATATAAGTATAGATTTTGTTTTTTCAAATTGCTTGCTACATAGTGGGTCATGCATGTAGTCACGTCAATATGTTATTTTTGTATCACATTTACATCGATATAGTTAAGAAAATATGGGTAGCTAAGTAATATATATGTTGAAAGAAATTAAGTTAGTGAAAAGGTAGTGATTGCGCAATTAATATACAGGCACATTTGGAAATTGGAACAGCTTTAATTAACCAGAGAGTGAAATTGTGCTGTACCGTTGAAACTTGGAGAGATGCTTTAAATTCATTATTTCACAAGTCCAGAATATTGTTATTTTTTTTTTTTTGAACAATACCAGTCCGAATATTGTTATTTGTACGTTATCACAGCTAGGTGTAGACTTGACTAAGCTTAGTACATTAAAGAAAGCAGGCATGCTAGTAGTAATAGTACAGCTTACCATGATATATATGTACGTATATCAAAAATAGCTTTAAGTATATGTATACATATAAATCCTATTTTAAGTAAAAAGGAAGAAACGACAAAAGTTGTATCCCTTGGTGATGGCCGATCCATGCTGGGAGGATTTTAATTAAAGCCAAGTCATGGTTTTCCTTTTCGAGACGTTCCTCCCTCCCTCCCTCTAAACATGATATGTTTTTTCTTTTCGAGATGTCTACGAAAGATGACATGTTTCTATATTAGAAATAATTATTTATATTCACACAATTTTTACATTTACATTCACATTACTTCTACATTTTTTATTATTTATTGAGTTAGTGGATCATTTTATCTATAAAATAATTCACTAAATACAGTCACTACCCTTAATTCATTTATTTTGAATCTTCATGCTGAAATGAATCATGCCCGCAGGACGGAAGGAGTAAGAGTTTGAAATATTTTTGAGTTAGGTAGAAGAGATAATAAATAAACACATCTGAAAAGAGAAGCAAGTACAGAGATCACATGCATGCCAAATCTCCTAGATTTTTTTCACGCTGACTTTGTTTTTTAGGTGTTTTACTTTTTAGGAAAAATAAAATGAATCTTTTGAGCCCTCTTATTCCAGTTTGTTATTTGAAACATATTTTTGGGTCCATTATTTTTGAAAAAACAAATGGAAATTGAGTGCCTTACAAACTGTTCCAGGAAACTTTTGACTGTTAATTTTTTTTAATACAATATATATGTAAATACTATATGGGTTGAATATTTTGGGCCCTTGTCCATCGTCATATTTTTTTTGAGATAAGTCCATCGTTATATTAAGAGTTGAAATACATTTGATGAGTTAGGAAGAAGAGAATGAATGAATGATCACACATCTGGAGAAGTACAGAAATCACACGCCAAATATCCCCTCTATCTCATCCCAAATCTCCCCTCTGATATCTCTCTCTGTATATGTTGTTATTGTACGTTCACAGCCAGCTGTACTTGACTAGTATATTCAAAACAGCAGGCACGCTGTTTTCGTTTCCTATCGAGCCCTTCTCTTTCTGTTATGCCCTAAAAAGGAAGAAAAGCTAGCCTCTAAGCCAGACAATTAATTAGCAATTTGAAAGAGAGAATGAGTGCGGGGAGGTGGAATGGTAAGAAGTTGGAGGACGAAGAGGATGAAATTCGAGTAGGGGATTTGGTATGGGTCGAGGGCAAGTATAAGAATGATCCGTGGTGGCCGGGGCAGGTGCACGATCCGAGGGATGCCTCGGAGTTTGCATTGATGCATAGCCGAGAGGGTTGTGTTCTGGTGGTCTTGTATGGTGATGGATCCTGTTCGTGGTGTTTGCCCTCTGAAATGGTACCATTTGTAGAGAATCTGGACAAGATGGCGTGTGGTGATTCTTCCAAGGGCTTTGTGAATGCAGTGCAAAGGGCCGTTGATGATATGTGTAAGATTGTGGAGTCGAAGATGACGTGCAGATGCATACCGTTGGAGAAGAGGGGTCATTTAGCTAGGCCTCTCGTGAAGAATTATGGGATAAAGGCAGGGGGGTTGCTCGCCCCGGAAGTGGATTTTGATCGCCTTCACATCCCAGAGGACGACCCCTCCGAGATTCTTGCCAAACTTCTTGACTTTGCGCGAACTGCATCATTTGACAGTGTGCTTGAGGTTGGAATCTTGAGAAGTCGGATGTCTGCCTACTCTTATGCCAGACGTGGTTGTGGCCTCTGCATATATACTGATCGCACCATTATTGAAGGTTTGGAAGATAAAAGTGGTGCTGTCAATGGGCCGTTCCATGGCCCCGAGGTGGATGAGATGAACCAAACAAGGAAAATGAGCAGTTTTGCTCATGTACTGCTCAACAAGAATCGTGTTGTGAGGGCATCCCCAACTTCTGCACCTAGTTTGACGCCACGTGGACGTACTCCCCAGATCTCTTCGCCACGCAAGTGCCCTGCAGGCAAACAGGGCCACAACGCTCAAGCTTCTGATCCTACTGTGGGAAGGCCCATTACATCAACTGAAGAAGAAGCCCAGATTGAAGAAGGCTGGCCCATTCGCAATAGGAAGGCTCCTACCCGTTTCCGAGACTTTGTTATGTAGCAGCAGTTGCTTTGGCAATTAGTAGTAAATAAATAGCAGAGCTAGTAGTCTTTATCCTTGTTATTTCTTATCAGCTTCCCACGATTAAGATTAGTAGGTAATCGAGATTGATGGCTGAGGATGCATTATTTATCTATCTTAAATCAAGATTAGTATGTAGCTTCTTTTGCAGTGTTGATTATTGCTTACCGGTGTAATTTACTCCCCCCATCCCGGAATCCTTAAGATTTTACATCTTTAAGTAGAGTTGTTTAAGGAGTTGGCTAGTTAGATATCATTGGATCGGATCGTTAGTTTATTTGAATATCATTGTTATTTTACCTTGCTTTTCATGAACATCAGTGTATCCAGTGAACAATTAGTGAATTGTATCACTTTTGTATTACATCATCTGGATAAAATAATTAAGTTAGTGGTTTCACACTTGGAACAGTTCTAATTAACGAAAGAGTGATATTATGTTGTACAGATGGAATATTGTTATTGTTATCACAGCTAGTTGTATGCTTGACTAGTATTCCCTTGTGTTTTAGGATTAGGATGGATATCTATATCCTCTATAAAAAGTGTCTTGTTGAAAAACTTTGAGTGTCACGTGCAACGCAGCACGTGCGTTTCTACTAGTATAATTAAAGGAATAGCAGACTATCTTCGTTTAAAGGTTAAGAGCCTTCCTTATTCATGTCCAAAGATACAGTTTCTGCTTAAAATAGCAGGCATGCTATTGAAACTTGAAAAGGAATTTTAAAATTGCATCAAGAGTAAGATGTTCAAATTCATTCCTGTACACGCAGCTGTTTCCGAGCTATTTCCTGTTGAACCAACTGTTGGAACCTTAGTGAAGGGCAACGCATGCTTGGGAATTCTGCACAGCGCAGATGTTGGATTGAACAACATGATTGGAGATCTATGATAACGAGAAGCAATTGATTGGTGGACCGCTGTTAGCTGCCACCAGCACCCAAAGTCCAGTTCCTTGTAGATTTTTATATTATCTTTGATTCATGGTATAGTAAATGTACATGCTTCATAGAATTAGTCGCTTCATATATAACAAAGGGTGTATCATTTGACAGATATAAACAAATCAAAAAGTATCTGCACTTATATTGCAATTTATGAGCAAAACACTGAAGCATATAGCAACGGATTACAAGGTTTCATTTTCATCCCATGTTCTCTCTCTCCCCCCAACAATGAATACTAAAAGATGATTGATTAGAAATACCAGACTCCACTTATTTCTTCAACAGTAAGGCACTGCATTGCGCCATGATCTTTGCGGCCCTCATAATCAAGTCGGTCATATAGTTCTCTACAGCAGCTGTAAAAGGAGCCACAACGACTTCACTTCTAGTCAAAATGCAATAGGTTGGGTGCCATGGTACTTATTCGAGTTCTGATTGCACTCAGGTTATTGTAAGGTAGCGAAATGCATGCCACCTCAGATAATGCTCTAACTATTTCCAGTCATCTCTGAATCACACAGTGGGGATTGCAAGTACAGTGTTTTTGAACACACCCCTCTGTGTTTGCATACGTGCCTTCTTTCTTAATGAAGCTGAAGCTGGCATAATCACATTGGCACGATACACACCTCGATCACCATGTGGCCTTGGTAACCCACAAATGCATCATCAAGGCATATTCTCACCGTCTGCACCCATCAAATAGACAAACTCAGCGGATTCAATGGTTTTTTTTTTCCCTGACTCTGCTACTAGTCCAAGGTCCAGAGCAGCGGCTTGGGCAGCATTAAGCAACATCACATTGAGTACATTCTATTCAGGCCTGACTGCATGTATTTTCTTGGCAATGGTCTCAACCACCGAGAAAACTGCATCCTTATCCTTCCGTCAAAAATCCCAGCACCAACAGTTATGGCAGGGTAGAGTAATATGGATGGCATCTCTTAGCAAGTTCAGTCAGTGTTTCTGGGCCTGTGCCCAGATGCTCTGATCATAGTTAAACTCAGCTAGAGGGCCCACATAGCGAACCTTTGCATTAGTTGCTAGAAATGTATTGCGGAACCCTTGGCTGAAAAAGAAAGATGACCTGTTTGAGGTGAAGAACAGAAGAGTCCGGAAGAACTGTACATCATATGATTCATGTTACAAAGAGGAAAAACAGATTATATATGCTAATTTTTTTTACTTAAATGAAGTTGATTAACAAAATCCAAAATCTACTTCATCATTGTCGAACATGCATGTGCATTAGTTTCTATATATTCAGAGGGCGTGGATTGTGGGGTGGCTAGCCATTTTATCCTCAATAAAGTATCACTGCGGTTAATAGATCACAAATGAGTAAATGATGTATTTTAATCTTCTATATCTACCATCTTAATTTTTAAATAATCTCAGAACCTACTTCCTCAACATGGAGGTATAGGTTGTAGGTAGACTACCTTTTGGAAAAAAGTAATCATAAATTAAGCTCAATTATCAGAGACTAATTCAATTAAATATTTTCAGTTTATGCTGAGGCATTAGAACCGATGACCTATAAACGGGATAATATAATACTGAGCACTCAATTTATTTAAGTTCGACATATACCAATCAGCAATAACAATATATACCTGTGCACCAACTAAGAGCAAAGCATCAGCATTCTTCAACCTGTTAATGCCAGTTTTCATGATATATCCAGATCGTAGGTCAGCATTTGGACTGGGGCCATTTCCTTCACACCTAATGTTATCTGACCCCATCTTGTTCAAGAAAACCTTTAGCTGCTATCATAGATTCAGCATCCGACAGATTGCTAGCAACCCCAACAATTTCTTACAGTTTAACTTTGTGGATTACCTCTGCAACCACTGCAAGTGCATCATGCCAGCTCACCGCCTTAAAGCGCCCATCTGCACCGCGAATCATTGGATCATTTAGCCTTTGCCTCTTTAAACCATCATAAAAGAAACGGGTCTTATCTGGTAATCCATTCCTCATTGATGTCCTGCAGACATGAAACCAATGGCATACGGCATCATATCCAATTGTATGGTAAAAGTTTTGTAATACTATTAAGTCATGCATGACAATTGAAATGAGTAACCTAAATATACAAAAGTATAATCGGATGTAGAGAATGCACGTGGGAAGTTGATGCAAAAATATACACACGCAGAAAAGAGGTAAATATGTGGTACACATTTGCAGATGTAGATGTCATATATATGTGCAACCTAATTTTGATCTCAGAAAAGCAATAGTTATTAACCAAATTTTGAAAACATAAGCCGGCAATGTTCCTACTAGCTCATCATCATAATCAAAATCCAAAAGAACAAAATGAAGCAAAAGTATGATGGTTTACCCAAATGCACAAATAACCTCATTCAACCGAGGAACAACCTGCATGACCTTAGGACCTCTACTATCGATGCAAATATTTGAACCAACTGCATTTGTTATATGATTATATCAATGCTTTCTGTTCCCTTTAAGTCCCAATAATGGGTTTTAGAGGCAAAAGGTTTCGATGTCAGGCACCCAGGGCCGGTCCTGTCGAACACGGGGCTCAAGGCGAAGTAATAAAAATGGGCCCTCGAGCTTTCATATAAAATTATAATGGTATCATTTTAATACAAGCAAAAGATTTACTTTAATCATAAAAATTGACTTCATTTAACTCTTTTGATTTCATTATCATTTATAATATCATTGTGTTTTATAAATATATTGTGAGGAGATCTTTTTTCCCTCAAAAATATCATTATTTAATAACAAATTCATTGACTTATTTCTAACTCAAAAGAGAAATTAATAAAATAGTATTTTATACATGTCTAGAGAAAAGTTGAATAAAAAGATAGAGATTCAATAAATTTAAAATGATTAAAGTATTTTGTTGAATTTTGTAATATATTTTATTCATAATCATGAATAGTTATAAATATGAACTAAAATAAATAACTTAGTGGCCCAACAGGTTATTGGAAATATAGGTTTACACAGCAATCAAACACTGGATATCTTTGTATTTATCATAGATATGTAAGTGCCGGATTCCTTGATTTGTGGGATTACATGCTTGTTTATGTGTTTATTGGTATACTTATTTGGCACACGTGTAATTTTATTTATTATACTAGTACAAAATTACGTGCTAATGCACGTGATTTGCCTTCATTTATTTTGTACAAGATAAAGAATAATTCGTTGATCAATCACATATTGTTTTTCTCCAATATATATTTTTTAAGATGTAATAAAAAAAATTACATTTATTTGGAATAAACTTAGGTTTTACGAAATAACGGAGAGTGGGTGACACTGAGAAAGGTAAATGTGTTAATTTCAGAAGGAGAGTGGGGAATGTAATATATTAAGTGGGATCAATTCTATTTATGCAAAGGTTACACTTATTGTAAACGGTCGAGAAAGGAAAATAGGTCACACTTATCGTGGACGGAGGGTGTAATATATATGTAATTTATGTATATGACATTATTATGTACAACAAACACGGTATTAATTAGGAAATAGATAATGAAAACAAAATAACTAACAAAATAATGTTGTTAATGCTAAATTGTAGTGTATCATAGTATTGAAAATTATTGAGTTTATTAAGCTGTAAGAGTTAGATATTTTTAGTTGAATTTTGTATGTGCTCCCTCTATACTCTACATAATCATTGTTGTTGAACTTTTTAAAATTAAAAATTATTCAAAGCTCCACTGTAATTTTAAAAAATAGATAATGTAAAAAATAATTATTTGTAACAAAAAGTATACTTGGTGAATTATACTCGTCCGCCAAGCATACTACGTACATATATATAATATTCATCGAACATTATATATGTTATAATCACAAATAGATTTTTCAAGAAATAAAATTGAGTAAAAAAATATTTAATTTATTGAAATATATAATATGTCTCTAAGGTCTCGCATGAATTATATCAATATATTGAACCTCTTTAGGAATGGCTTGCATGTAAAAATAAAATTCAGTTGAAAATGAATAAACCCTTGTCAATGAATAAAGATGTTGATTCATCAAATTTGACAAATTTATCATGTCGATTCATCAAATTTGTATGATACGTTATGAAATAAGTATGAATTTGACAATGTCGATTCATCAAATTTGACAAATTTATCATACACGTGAATTTAATTTTTTTTTTCTTCAATTTATATTATATGTTTTATTAAATTTATTATAGGATTTTATTTGCAGGTTTTGTACACGTGATAAATTTTAATGACCGTGATATTGATTATATTTAGTCCATATTGTGTTACATCGTTCTGATGTCGTTGCTCCAATATATGTAATGTAACTTAATCAAACTTCATTGAACATCTCAAAGACTAAAGGTACTAGAGGAGTTTATGTTAGATTTATTAATTATCCTTGTAATTTAAAGCATCATATATGTCTCCTAAATTAGAGGTACTAAAATATAATTAAAAAATATGAAATGACACATAAATTATTGAGCTAATTAATTAATCATTTAATAAATTAAATTATTATGCGGTGAGCAAAAGGATAACCTTGTGTTTATAACATGATCATGTAAAACTCTACGTATATCCTTATTTGACCTTATTTGATATTTTTTGAAAGGATCCTTATTTGATATTTTATATATCATTCTATATCTAGACATGATTATAATTACTCTTTTATTTTCCTTCTCTTTTTCTTTTCTTCTTCAAATATAATCCTAATATAATTAGAATTCTCCAAACAAGCTTCACTTCACTTGTGGGCTTTCCATAAATTATTTATTTTCTTCAAATATAATCCTAATTTAATTAGGATTCTCCAAACAAGCTTCACTTCGTCTATTTTTGTTGGGCTTTTCATAAATTATTTATTTTCTTCAAATATAATCCTAATATAATTAGGATTCTCCAAACAAGCTTCACTTCATCTATTTTTGTTGGACTTTTCATAAATTATATATCGGCTATTGTTATAGTATTCCAATTAAATATAATAAGAGGGTATATTAGGTAAATCAAATTTGTAAGAATCCGTTCTTTTATAATAGGTATAGATAGATATATTAAAATACTCCTTTTTCAAAAGTAAAAATAAATTTTACCCATAATTTATAAAAGATAATTAATAGCCTAGTTACCAAAGTATCCCCATACATGAATCATACATGAATTTCCGACAGCATACATGTCATCTATGCTACTTTTGTATGGATATTCATTATGTATGCTAGTCATGTATGATACTCTGATATTCATGTATGACAACTCATATATGTTATTCATATATACACGAGAAAAAGTCATCCAAAAGGGTAACTATGTATTTATACCTATAATTTTGGGTCTTATTTATCTTGTTTTTTACTCTGACGCCTTAGAAATCGTTGACATCGTTAAATATACAACTTAATAAAAATCAAAACTCAATTTATTCTTTTTTCCATTAATTTCAAAGAAATGAATGAACATAACAAATCGATCTTTTGATTTTTATTAATTTGTATAAAATGTTAAATAAAAAAATATTAATGCGGAAAATTTAAGAAGGTGTGTAGCACATCACCTCTCGTAAAAGGAGTAGGGCTAGGACTACCTACCGTGCAACATACCAAACACAGTTCCCTCGCTACAGTAGTTATCATATAAACAACGAGCTTTGTCATATCAGAGAAGAAGTAGGCCCAAGGTGTTGCAACATTTTCATGCCTACAACTTCCCAACACAATCATCTGCCGCTCGAATTCGTACTCTGCTACCGTAACTGCTTTGAGTAACTTGACGACGACTTTAGTGCCCGCTGCAACGTATAGATGGTCCGAAACTTGCACATCCTGCAATAGCTGCGTGAGGCTCGTAGTCGAAAAGTCTCCCTTCCCGAGCCGCTCAAGGAACAGGAAAGTACGATCAGTTATGCAGTTCCTGAGCGAAACTGGCAAACGTAAATTGAGATCCGATGATGAGTCGTCAGAGGAGGAGATGGAGTCTTCATGGCAGAGCTGCCAAATCTGCTCTCTCTTCTCCACCGCCGCCACCAGCCTCTCTCAGTTGTCGTAGTTTCTAGACATGATCGATGATGACCTTCAAATATGGATTAATATCATAATTTGATTTGTTGCCTTGCCGCTCTAAATAATGAATTTTATCATCAGAGTTTAATTAGACGTTGAAAGCTAGTCATGTGAATGACGAGGGTGTTTGGCTAAGCTTTTAAGCTCCTTAAAATAACTTATAAGTTCTTCATTATTAAGGATTTAAAAGCTTATAAGCTGTTTTAAGGAGCTTTTAAGCTCTGCTAAACACCTACGACATCAATCATCCCTCGAACAATAATTCCGACTAAATTAATTTAGACCAAAAACAAAAGCGAAGCTTCATTGTTAATTCCATCATTATATTACTTATATTATAAATATATCACTAAAAGAAAAACGATTATTGCTTCGAAAAAACTTACGTGGCACCTCCCAAATGCCTTCATTCATGTTTGTCCAAATTCTCAATTTTTTGTATTATTGAACATAAAAAATGAATTTTAAATATTAATTAATTGAATCTCCATCCCACATCAGGTTTTCAATGAGAAGCCTATAAATACTTAGAATTATTATATATTTTCTCATCCTTTGCAACACCAATTTATTAATTGACCAGATAATATATATTTTTTTTCTGAATTCAATTTGACTAATATTAAATTTAATCAAAATTAAATTGTTAATTCCTTTACATCCATGAATTGAAAGCTGGGAGAAGCTTGCTATTTGGTGCGGCTCAAGACAGCAAAGCAATGCATGGGATGATGAAATCGTATCGATGGAGAATCATGGCACCTTAAAGACTGGGAAACAGCTAATGTATCGCCTCTTGATGGCCACTGCAGTGTATCATATTTGGAGAGCAAGGAATGATAGGCGGTTTCAAGGGAAAGAGGCTCATGTGGAGAATAATGTAAGGCAATGTCAGTTGAGTATGGTTGTTCGTAGCAGGAAAAACCCCAAGGTTCTTAAGTTGTTCGTGAACTAGGGTGCTGTTTTCGTGTTTTAAAGTTGTAAGTGGTGGTACGTCTTGATTTTGGTGAATAAAATTATCTATTTCCCAAAAAAAAAAGCTACACCAATTTTATTTGGTCAATCTATTAATTGGTCAAATAGATTATATTTTTTATTGTAGAATTTAATTTAACTAATATTAATTTTATTCAAGATTAAATTGTTAATTCCTTGACCTCCGTGTATTAATTTTTAGTCAAGATTAAAAAAAAATGAAAAGTGAGATATTTGTAGGCAAATTTAAAAGATGAGGATTGAAACCAGAATTTGACAAAAGATTAGAATTTATTTGACAATTAACCCTTCTTTTATTCACATATTTCTGCCTTCTTCAAAATCTAACTGGAAAAATAGCGTTGTATACATGAGCATGAGTGTATTTAATAAAAAAAAATGTAACAATTTGATGAGACTGCTGCATCAAATAAAAACGCACTAAAATTACATCTAATCAACTTTCGTTAAAATAATATACTACTATATTTGAACAACTTAAGGAATGTGTAACTATAATAAAACAATTTAAAATATGAAATTATTAGAAAGAAAAAAAAAACTTAAAATATTTTAGTCTTTGTCGAATAATAGTTTAGTACACCACAATTCAGATTACTTTGTTTTTTAAAAAGACAAGGAAATTGCTGGCAAGTTGCTCGAACTAAAGAATTTTGAGAGTCAACACACACTATCAATCCATTCACTTAACCAATATCAAACAAACTAACACGAATTTTCTATAAACTTAATTTGTTTTTCCATTGCCCTTGATGGAGCTCCCTCACCTACCTTTTTGCTGTTTTCTTTTTTATTGAATAACTCTTCAGAAATTGAACAAGTATGGTCTTAATTAATTGAATTTGATTAAAATTCTATCATTGGTCATTAAATTAGAGAGGAAAGGATTGGTCATCAAATAAGAGAGAAAGCATTCGAGATCAGTTACTCAAGCATAGAAGAAATTCGACACATATTTGATTCACGCCATTTGGAACAATACAATCAGTTAGAACTCATAGCATTACTTCATTGGAGATCAAATTTGAGATTACAATATCACAGTAATAAATATATAGTTCAAGAATTTGCAGCACTTATACAGGAATGTTTAAATAAGTAAAGCACATAATCTATATCTATACTTAATATAAAAAGAGTCTTGTTCTATAAAATTTGACTATGTTTTAGCATACTTGTAATCTCTTCTATTATCGCCATCGGTTTTACTGTTATAACTTTATCGATTGATGATCAAAATCTACTTCTACGGCTAAAACGGTGAGTTGTCGACTATTTATTCTTTTCTTTAATTTTAAAGTAAAATTGAACTCAAATTAATTTTAATATTGTTGCTATGCTGCTTGATTGAATGGGAAGCCATCTAAGGTTTTGAGAATCTTGGTAGGGTTTATGCAACTCAGTAGGTGAATTTGAGAATTTAGTGAGATGTATTTGGGCGGACATTGAAGTGCATTTCATTCGAAAACTAATTCTAGGGCTAAAATTGTGAATTGTGATGTACTGCAAATTGAGATAATACACATTTCGTGACTTTGTTTAGGATGAAATACAGGTC
Organism: Schizonepeta tenuifolia; assembly: GCA_029490685.1. Classification (NCBI taxonomy): domain Eukaryota; kingdom Viridiplantae; phylum Streptophyta; class Magnoliopsida; order Lamiales; family Lamiaceae; genus Schizonepeta; species Schizonepeta tenuifolia. The sequence continues at coordinate 96,060,262 of CM055959.1, forward strand.
TTGCACTATGAATCAAAAACATTGTTTGGATCAACTATTTCATGCATCCATTGTGCATATATACGATAAGGCGCACCCAACTCCAAGCTAAAGTTGAGTTAAGAGAGTTAAATCATTAATTTGTAAATTTAGTTACTTCGTATTAATAATTTTGACATGTGTGATATAAGAATAGATACATCATATATCCAAACAAATATATATACTATACAGAATAAAAGATTAAAGTCAAAGTATAAGATTAGTTAAGAGCTTTGGAATGTCATGATGAGTACATAAAATCGCAGGACGAATTGAACAAACAAAAGGTGGTATTTGTTTAGTTTAAAGATTTTTTTTTAATTAATTTAATGAAGAGGGCTAGAAACTACAGTTGTAGCGATTAGAAATGGGAGGAAATTGAGAGATTACCGGGAAATAATCAATTCTAAAAATATTTGTTATAATATGTTACTTTCACTCCCCACGTGTGAGATATGCTATTAATTTAATAAAATTATCAATATGAGTTGAATGGTAGAAGAGGACCGAGAAATAATAATCAATTCTAAAAATGCGTGCTTACATAGTCCCACAAACCTTTTCAGGTCAAATCAAGATGTACACACTTATGCAAAATGATTACTAATGAAAAAAATAATCAGTGACATACAACATTTAATAATTTTGACTCCTTTTAAATCATTATAATAATTAATCATGCATGTTAAAATAGAGTTTCTAGAACTTTACCTGCTTTCCATTGCTCGTTTTGTCAAATTCTTTTGCTAAATCTCCTGAGACTTGCAAACTCAACCATGCTACACAAAATTGATAAGCAAATGTATCCAAATCCAAATCCAAATGTTCCAGGCCAACCTTGAATATCTGTACAAATGCCTATAGTGTCGCCATGATATCTGCAATAAACATCCAATTAAATGTTGAAGAAATGTAACCTCGTCAAAATGGGAGACACAAACATGAAGATCATTATTTCCATAGCCCTGTTGATCCTCATTTATCTGCTTGGCTGAACTCACAAGAGACTCGTGATCACAGAAAATGTTGTAATAAATTTGAACTCATAATTGATATATGTTGTTAAGCATCAACTTCTCAAATCACACTAAGCAACAATGGGAACAACAGATATCTCTCTGCTGGACTTGGTATAAATTTGGAATTTAGTCATCCTAAAATCACACTGATTCAATAAACATAAAAGCTTCACATGAAAAGTATGTTAAGATGCCACTCCTCCTTGTCCACAATCATAGATTTGATCATCATCTTCCAAATGGGAAAAATCTATGCCATACACGCATCTTCGCCCCAGGATGTTGATAGCTCAAAGCTGTTGCATATGTTTTTAAGCTCCAACACTAGTTGAGACATGGTAGGCCTGTGTTCTGCTAACTCAGCCGAGCACTTCCTCGCAACCTGCAACGTCTTCACCAAATGAGAACTTGTCTAGCGCCATTTCTTCCATGTCCACTTCATCTGCTAACAATGTGCCACTGCCAAACTCAAAGCAATTCAAATCTCCTCTTTATTAATAGCTTGGTTCAGATAATTGGAAGCCGGTTAACAAAGTAGGACGCCTGTACGGCTGATTTGCCAGTAACAAGTTCAACCTGAAGAACCACTAAGGTGCACCATAAGAGAGCACACATGATTGTTTCTTAATAAAATGCTCCTCTTTATTAATAGCTTGGTTTTCCAATGTGGGACAAACTCCACTTTCCATGGTTAAGTGGCCAACTTAATGAATTAATCACAATTCATCCCAAAATAAATTTGAACAAATAATACATTAATCTATAGTGTTTGATACGTAGAATCCAAATCTACCATTTGTTTCCATAAAATCCAACAACGCTAGCATCTCTACATATAGTTTTTATCATCTTCTGAAGTGGAGAAATCTATGCCATGCTGAAACTGCTGCCTTGTTGTTGACCCCGAGGTGTCGTTGCGCGCTCAATTCTGCTATCTTCTCAACCTCCAACACCACTTCACACATTCTAGGCCTCTCTTCTTCTGACAAAGCCAAGCATCTCCTTGCAACCCCCAACATCCTCAGCACTTCGTGCTGCACGCCCGAATCCATGAGCTCATTATGAAGAAATTCAGGAAATAACATATCCAGTTCGTCCACAAATATCTGTGAAGCAATGGACAAATCACCACCGGAATATGCTTTAAAGGAATGGATGTGACGAGCTACGAAGGGCACTGCCCCTTTAGAATCCCGAGCAACAAGTTCGAGCAATAGCTCTCCGAAGCTGTACACATCACCCTCTTGAGAGGGTCTCTTGAATCCAGCCCCCCACATATCAAAATCGGAGACACAACCATAGCGTTGGCGGTTGAGAAAAATATTGGAGGATTTGATGTTTCCATGGGCCAGCTTTCCTTCACACTGCGCGTGGATGTGCGCAATTCCACGCGCTGCGCCTACTGCAATTCTCACACGACTCTCCCAATTAGGCCTACTACTCTTGTTGCCTGTATGAGATGACAAACAGAACCTCAATTTATCATAATCAAGAGAGAAAGATAATACTAGACTAGATGAGGATTGATTACCTACCGCGCAACATATCAAACACACTTCCCTCGCTATAGTAATCATACACGATGATCTTTGTCGTCTCAGAGAAGTAGTAAGCCCACGGGGTACCAACGTTTTCATGCCTGCAATTTCCTAACACAATCATCTGCTGCTCAAATTCATCTTCTGTTATCTTTCCAGTATTCAGTGACTTGATCACAGCTTTAGTTCCCGCTTCAAGATAGAGATTGTCCGAAACTTGAACATCGTGCAGTAGAAGAGCGAGAGCTGTGGCCCCCAAGAATCCATCCCCAAGGTGTTGAACAGACATGAAAGTATCGGTTATGCAGAAGGCAGAAACAGAGCTCTCAAGAGAAAGAGGCGGTCGAGAAAAACTTAAATCGAAATGTGATGAGTAGCCAGAGGAGACGGTGGAGATGGAGTCTTGATGGCAGAGTTGCCAAATTTGCTCTCTCTTCACCACTGCCGCCACCAGCCTCTCCCAGTTATCATAGTTCCGAGACATCTTCAAATATGGAATTTCAAGATTCAGATTACTTTAAGTTGATGCTAATCACTTTGTAAAACTTACTAATTTTATAGAACAAGACAGAATTTGCTAGAAAGTTGCTTTAAATAAAGAATTCTAAGAGTTGACAAAACCACGTATTGTACACTGACATGAAAAGCTTTTGATAAAGATAGTGCCAACAACGTCAATCCATTCATATTACCAGTATTAAAGAAACCATGCAATTCGAAACTTCCATGACTTTTTGGTCTTTTAATTCTTGATGAAAGGATATACTGTAATACTTATTTTTATGGAACTAAACATCTTTCTGAGCTACTGACTTTATCCCAATTAATTAAATGCCAATGATGCCTAATGATTGCAAAAGGGATCCTTCCGTGGTCATTTGGTCTCGAATTCGACATGCGGTCTTGAAATTTTATTATTAAGTTATTAAAAAGAAAAAGAAAAAAAAGATCCAACTTCTTTGTCAGCTTCATAATTGAGGGTTGCACCAAAATTTGTATAAGACCTCCCGCACTCCATGCGACTGCGCGTGGGGTGCACATGCCTGTTTTTTCTTTTCCAATTTTTTTTCCCAAATTTTTTTTTAATTCCTGTTTTCTGAAAACCTGGTTTTTTTTTTCAACTTTTATTTCAATTTTTTTTAATTTTACCTTCTTTTTTGTTTGCCTCTTCCTTGTTTTATTTGCCGCTTCTTTTTTGGTCAAAATTCGAGCGAGGGGAACCGAAGGCCTCGGTGTGAGCCGAAAAAATCCAAATTGTTGTGCACCTATCCTTATACTATTAGTAATCAGAGCGAAGGTGGAGCCGTAAAATCGGAGTCGAAGCCGGAGCCGGAAAAAGAAAACTGAAATTAAAACATAAAAAAATTGAAATTAAAAAAAAATGACCGGGTCAACGGATCAACCCGACTCGACCCGGTCGCATGTCACCTGCAGCAGGTCGCATGCAAGACCCCCTTTGAGGGTTGGGTTTGAGGGAGAGTGTGGTCAATCTGTTACTATTAATTACCATAACAAATTCCAAATTACTAATTAAATACAAATAATGATCATAAGCAAAGTAACAAACATTCTGTTGCATTCAACGATGCACATTAAGAGCACCCACTTCGGGGTGTCGATCCCTGGGGATCGAAGGAGTCGATTGACGCCCTTCATCGACTCGCCGGGGTCGATGATGTAGTGGTGGGGTCCAAGGCGGGGGTCGATGGCGGGGGTCGAAGAGGGTGTCGATTGATAGACACTCCTCTCGACTCACTTCGGTGTTAATTTGGGGACACACGGCGTGTCCCCATTCGTCCCTTTTTATTAATTTCTGTAAATTAAAAAAAAAAAAAAAAAAAAAAAAAAAAAAAAACATTTCTAACGGTTAATTTTCCAAATTTTTCTATAAATACCACACTCACCTTCACCTCTTTTCACACATCAATTCTACTTTAATTCTATTCTCTTCTCCCTCAATTCCACTTTAATTTTCACATAAAAAAATACTATGAGTTTTAGGGGTTCGTTTTTCAATTTGGATGAGGACGAGGAGCAACGTCAAAGAAATATCGAATTGGATCAACGAGCGATTCAGCTTTACCAAGAAGCATACGGTGATGATGAGGAGGACGACGAGCCGCAGACGAGGAAGTATGTGCTCCGGAATCGTGAGGAGACTGAACAACGCCTCAGACGTGATTATTTTGCCGACAATCCTATATGGGGTGAAGCTGTCTTTCGCCGGCGGTTTTGCATGAGCAAATGGCCGCGAGCACCACATGGGCTACTATCTCGTCGATGGTATCTATCCGAAGTAGGCGTCTTTCGTGAAGACGCTCCAAAAGCCAATAGATCTGAAGAGATGTCGATTTGCTCGGATGCAAGAAGCTGCTCGTAAGGACATTGAAAGGGATTTCGGTGTCCTCGAAGCTCGTTAAGTACTGATAAAGGGCCCTGCTCGCTTGTGATTTCGAGAACACTTATGTGACATCATGTATGCTTGCATCATTTCGTATAACATGATCATTGAAGATGAAAGACCCCAAACAACTCAATTCAGTGCTGAATCGAGCGCACAGGGCGATCGTGACGTGATCTCAATAGCAATACATAAAGGTGGAATAGGGCTATTCAACACATATATTGATAGACAAGCTCGGCTTTAGGATGTGTGTGCCCACGACCGTTTTATGGACGATATGATTGAAGAAATTTAGACACGTTTCGGTCCGCTCAACTAGTATTTTACTTTTTCAATGAAATTGTTGTACTCATCTGCCCACGAAATGATTGTCACTTTTGTTATTTTAGTCCGTCCATAAAATGGTTGTCACTACTTTCATTTACAGTAGTAGAACCCACAAAATACATTATACATTTAATCTTATATTTCTCACTACTACATTCACAATTATTGTGGGGCCCTTGTACCACTCGCAACAATATTCACTATTATCCACTACTACCTACCATTTTCTAAAAACTCGTGTTGTCCACAATGTGGCAATCATTTCGTGGACGGAGAGAGTATTTTTTATTTTAATTATTATATCTTTTTTATTTTAATTCAATAAAATTGTTTGCTTTTAAATTTTTATATTAATTTAAGTATTATTCTTATTATTTATTAGAATACAAAAAAAAAATTCAAAAACAAAATTGTTCAATTATTGGATAGACCTAGGTCTGTATATCAATCACATTATCAAATTTTCTACCTAACTCTATCCAATCATTGGACCTCACTAAAATCACCAAAACCAAGGATGGACTAGGTAGGTGTATCTTCACACCATAGTGGATACTCTTAACAGATTTAAAACTTGCACGCCTGAGCCAGAGTTGATCAAGAGATTGAGTTCTGATGTCAAAAATCACTTACATGTATATGTATACAATTGTATTGTATCGATCATGAACAAGTTTTAATTTTTTAGCTTAATTAAGTAATAGAGTTACTTAACTAAGTCTTTCAACGACTGCTATGTTGTCTAGATCAAACGTTGAGATTCAATCTCTCAAACTCTACATGTGTTAAGAAAGTCTAGTCTGTAATCATATTTCGAAGAAGTTAGAATAGTACCTTCTTTATCAAACTGTTAGGTTATATTTTTACATTCTCTACCACCTTTGAAAGATTTCATATTACCATCGACAGTAACAAAAGATAGAATATGTCAGTTACCTTACACATTTCTTCTATCATTACTTGTACACTTTTGCCTTGTGCTATGAATCACCCCTAGGCCTTACCCTGAAACTTCATGACTTCCATAATATCTGCTCATCCACATAGAATATGCTAGGTAGAAAGCCATTAAAGATTAATGCATCCGGCCCAAATAAGCGAAGTTGATCAGCAATGTAGGTCACCTGCACGTCTGATTTGCCAGTAACAAGTTCGAGTAATAACAGTCCGAAGCTGTACACATCACTCTTTTGCGAGGGGCTCTTGAAGTGAAGCTCCGAGGAATAGTACTCCAGATTGTCCCACCATGCCGGTGGCATTTCAGGGATGCATGCCAATCCAAAATCAGAGACACATCCATAGTGCTGGTGGTTGAGAAAAACATTGGAGGATTTAATGTTTCCATGGGCCAGCTTCACGTCACACTGTGTGTGGATGTGAGCAATTCCCCGCACTGCGCCTACTGCAATTCTCATACGGCTTTTCCAGTTAGGCCGTCTATTGTTGCCTGCATATATATGATCATCATTTATGAATGGACTTCAAATGATCAGAGTTATCTAAACATATACAAGATATAAGATATGATTGAATATATTACCTACCTTGCAACTGCAACATATCAAACACACTTCCCTCGCTATAGTACTCATACACGACAAGCTTCCTCATCTCCAAGAAGCGGTACAGCCATGGTATTGCCACATTTCTATGACTACAATTTTCCAACACAACCATATGCTGCTCAAATTCATCTTCATTTATGTTTCTAGTTTTCAGTGACTTGACAACAGCTTTAGTTCCCATAGCAAAATAGTGTTGGTCCGACACTTTCACATCCTGCAGTAGCCGAACCAGATATGTAGCCCTACAGCTGCACTCCCTGAGCGGTCGAAGGAACTCGAAAGTACCAGTCATGCGCATGCCAAAGCTCCCAAGCGAAATTGGCAAACTAAAATCAGAGGAGATGGAGTGTCGATGACAGAGTTGCCAAATCTGGTCTCTCTTCAACAAACCCACCACCAGCCTCTCCCAGTTGTCATAGTTCCTTGACATCGATCTTCACTTCCCTTAATTTGTTAAACCTGTAAATAGATGGAGTTCCGCATTTGAGATACTTGTTAGTACAGGAGGATCGAAAGAGAATGAATTTGCTTAATTGCACTACTTAATTATCAGCTTTCAAGTAAGTTAGCTGGTCTATTAATCATCATCAAAGAAATTAAGACAATTCGCTATATGCTATTCAACTTTGAAGTTGCTCTCCATAAAAAATTAATTATGATAGATAGTTGTTAACACAACTACTGCTGATACTTAAAGCTGTTAAAGATATAGTATTAAACCACATCAATCCGTTCACATAACCAGTAAACTTCCTTCAACCTTCCAACTCTCTGACCAACTTTTATTAATTCATCAAAAAAGTCGTGAGAAATAGAACAAGTCTTATGATGTGCCCATTGATGATATGATAATTATGGCAATGATCAAATACATTATCTGAGTGTTGATGGCAGAGTTCCCAAATATTCTTTCCTAGTTTTCCATGAAAAACCGCAATTTGAATTAAAAAATTTCGAAAGTACCAAAAAAATACATTACCAGTACCAGTAGTGTCAAAGAAACTAACATGAAACTTCCATCAACCTACCTCCCATTTGCTATATACTTTTCTTGAATGCCTTAGAGGGTGTTTGGCTAAGTTTTTAAGATCCTTAAAACAGCTTATAAGTTCTTCACTATGAAGGATTTAGAAGCTTATAAGTTGTTTTAAGGAGTTTTTAAGCTCAACCAAACACCCACTTAATAGAGCTCTCATCTCATGTCTTGATGAATGAAACAAGTCTCACTATGTTTTACATTCTCTGCCACCTTTGAAAGATTTCATATTATTATTGACAATAACACATGTTTCATTTACCTTCCTCATTCTTCTATCATAACTTCATATACACTTTTGCCTTTTGCCTTGAACCACCTCTAGGCCTTGCCCTGAAAATTAGGACACATGCATTAAAAAGAGGAAAATTATATCCATTTGGATCTTAAGTACACCAACATCTTTAGACAAGTGAAAACTTAAAAAGTAAAACCGAAAAGTGATCCACAGCTACATACCAGAAGAAAACAAAACTCTGAAGTTAAATCATAACATTTGAGTTTAGAAAGCAACAACTTAGAGGGAGCTCGTTGAAATAAATTAAAACAGAACATAACCTCCTTGAAGCTCTCTTCTTGAGTGCACTACTACACCAGAGTAATCACAAAATAAAGCATAAATTAATTAACAGACGATTTACTCCATTACATAATTTAAGATTTTACTATCTAGTAAGTCATATATCTCTAGCTAATGTTGAGAAGTCCACAACGAATAACATAAGCTTTATTGGGAAGCATGGGGCGATAATGGTAAGGGTGTTGATGGGATGCTTGTAACGACGTCGCTGACTGGGCCACTGCGGCTGTGAGCCTCTTTTGCTGGCCCCACTGATACAATCTCTATGTGGCAAACCTTTCTCAACTTGGCCATCACAGCCACAGGATCTACTGAATCACCAATAACAATCAGCTTTTCGTCCCTTCGATTTAATGTAATTGATTCAATACCTGATCCCAACATTCCATATCAATATAAGCGCCAACCACTTGAAATAGTCATTTATCGTAGCAAGAAAACATAGTAGTTATCACTTTTATAATGAAAAAATAAATAGTACTACAATCAAATGATAATGAAAAATAAATCAAAACAGAAAATTAAAAGCTATGCATGCCATGCCACTTATTCTTCGTCGTCTTCTTCATCCTAAAGATTCAGAGTTGAACATTCAGGATAAAGAATGAAGCCACTAAAATCACCAAAACTACAATCCAAAGTTAATTTTACTTAGTTTATGGATTTGTATAAAATTTGTAGAATTAAACATGATTTTGCTCATCTAAAATTTTGAGTTCTACAATGCGAGCATTACACCAGACACAGTGTGGGATGGAATCATGGAAGTTATTGGATGTTTTGCAATTTTGGCAAGTCCGCGTCCAACATTGAATGAACAAGAAAGAAACTACAAAGAGAAGGATTATGAAAGAAAATTATCGCATGGTCCCCCACCCCTTCCCCATTTTTAAGCCTTTGGAAAATATTATCACACCCCTCCCCATGTTAATATTTTCCACAATTAGTGAGAAATGGATGGAAAATGGGCTGCCAGGAAAGCTTATCCATCCTGCCCGAGGAAAATTAACCAACCTAGTAAATGTGTGAAACGTACCCTAACAATCAAACCAAACAAGAGCTATACGCAGTTGAAGAACATGATCCAATCACGTAGTTCAGGCTATTATAGTGATGAGATCATGTAAGAGTTTGAAAAGGCGAAATTCATTACCATGAATTGAAGAACATACTTTGAGGAGGACGCGAGGATTTCTGGATTGGGCAGCTCTTACATGTGGAGCGAAGCATATACCCATTAGCCTCAGCAAATCGGTACCTCTGAAATACCTTTTCATCGTTTGGAGATCGCCTAACTCCACTCGGAACACAATTTTCTGTTACCAAAATCAATCCATGGTTTTGAATTTTGAAAACTTAATGATAAGCTAATAATATGGTAATTACTTAAACAGTAATAAATTAAAAGTGTCACCTTCATCCCCAAATTAGGAGTGGGCGGTGCAGTAACAAAGGCCGCCGCCGGCAACGCGTGGTGGTGATGGTGGCACGGCGAAGATGAAGTTGAATCTGACGAAGATGAGTTGCTTTTGCTGGACATACTCAACTGAAAACAGAGTTCGCGGTCCTTCACTTGACGGACCACTCTCTCCACTAATCTCTCCCAATTATCATAGATTTCAGACATGATATCGATCTATCACCCAACAATCAACACAAAACTACTACTCCTTCTGCTTTTGCTTCTGCTTCTGCTTCTCCAAAGGAAATGATAATGATAATACCTCCATATTATTACTTGTCGACCCCAGATCAACAAACGCGTTTCTGGCCCTTTCCTTCTTCCACTCTCTTTATACCTCCTACTCCCTCCGTTCCGAAACAGTTTACCGTATCGGAATCGTTTCTAACTAAAAAAAAAAAAAAGGAAAAAAAAAATGCGTAGAAATACACAAATTTTACTCTTTGATTTATTTTGCACATAATTTTTTAATTTTCTTATAAAATTACTAACTTTCGATTTTGTTCATTTTTTCTTAATACTAAAATTTTCGACCAAATCTCCTATGCTGTTAAGTCTGAACTCTATAGATCAAAATGAGAAAAATGACATAATGTAAATATGAAAAAAAATTCCTTCATTTCGCCTGTCACAAGTTTTGCGAATTTGCATGAGAGGAAATTTTGGGGGAATGTAAGTAAGAAATGAAACGATGTCTTGCAAAACTTCTAAAATTATCTCATTAAATTTGCCGGACATAAGAGCATAAACTTCAGCACATCTTTCGTCTGGGCAAATTGGACTAATAACAATGCATTTTTTTCCTTCTAAAAGTCACACATGGATGAATTTTCTAATTTGAAACATGCACAATAGGGCCAAAAAAAAGTCAAAACAGGTCTTGGCTAAATATTTAGTGACTTAATGAAAGAATATGGTCAAAGCTTCAAAGTGACTCACTAGCTAGGAGTTAATGTACGGGTTAGGGGCAATGAAAAGCAGACCAAACTTTGTTCATCCTAGTGCATTCTATCATGCATTACAAAATTGCATACTCGATATTGCAATCTTGTGAACATAAATACTCTCAGAAAGAAATAAATAGAGAGTGTTCAACTATATAAAGGCTCAAATCACTTATAAATGTGGGCTAGATATATTCAATTATCGCCCTTTTTCGTCATCTCAAGTATCATTCAATAAATCTTCACAATAAAATCACATCTCACCATTTAAAAGCATATTGAACCACCAAGTTAATCACAGGACTCATACGGGCCAAGTATATTCACAAACATCAACAAATTCGATAATACTTGGCTTACTTGACACAAAAACTTGACTCAATAAAACAAACGAACATAAGCACACATAGACAATCTCCTCACACTTAAGCTTTTGATTGCCCTCTAGCAAACAAAGAATAAGCATAACAAGTAGAATAAACACATAAACACAAACACAAACACAAAAACAAAAGAAATAAGAGTAAATAAATAAAGTAAAAGGAAAAAAAAAACCACCTGAGTCATTTTCTTTCGAATTTAGGTGGCTGAAGCTCCAACTTGGGTAATTTCTCATCACATGGTATGAATTTGTCACAGACATCCTATTTAGGCAAACAGACCTATTTCCAAAACTTTGAGCATGGAGATCAGTCACCTTTTTTCATTGAAACTAGACCTTGATTTTCTCGTATTAGTTTAGCCTCAAGAGATTCTTGGACAAGAGGGTCAATCACATTAATGACATATGCATATTTAACATCCATGGGATTATTTATGGCAACATCAATGCTGAAAATGAATTTTTCTCCATGATAATCTAAGCAAATAGTTCATTAAAGAATCAATGATTGACTTATCAGTCCTCAAGAAAGGACGACCTAAACAGAACTCCAGAAAACTCTTGGACTGCATATAGCTCATCTTAACCACATAAAAATCAGTAGGATAAACAAAGTCATGCACTTTCACAAGAACATTCTCTAAAATACCCTCAAGATAAATGCATGCGCCATTTGTCTATTGCATCTTATCATTAATATCTACTAACTTCATACCACATAAGCTATTATAAATAGATATTGGCATGACATTAACAGATCACACATAGCATGCTTGAGCTTTGTACCTCCAATAGAATAAGGCAAAAAGAACATACCTGGGTCCTTGCATTTGGGCGGCAATTTCTTTTGTATCACGGCTGACATATTCTCACCCATTACAATCTTTCCAAAATCCTTAGCCTTTTCAGCAATGAAATCCTTCATAATTTGCTCAACGGAGGAAGCTTGATCGCTTGAAGAAATGGAAGGTTTATTTCCAACTTTCCAAATATTAACATGAAGTCCATGGGATCTTCCTCCGGTTTCTTCATTTCTAATCTGTGAGGAAAAGGTGCAAGAATCTTAATATTAGGATCATATAAACTCAAAGGTTATGCACCTCAGTCGGCTCATTCGATGCAAATTCCCTTTCAAACTCCTTCTCCTTCAGCACAGATTCTGAAGCAACCTTTGGTTTAGGCAAAACACCATATTTTCAGCTTCATTTTCTGCTACTGCTTGAATCTCAGGATCATCCCGTTTATCAAATTGGTTAGCTCTCCAGACTTAGTTCTCAAACTCTTTTCAACTTCTCGATTGTTGGCTCATCTAACTCCTTGGCAATTCTCAAGGTGATTAAGTTTACATATTCTGCGGAATTCACTTGAACTTGTGCCAGCAAGCGGCCTTGATTTCCCTTGAGCTCATTTATAGAAGTCGAAAGTTGTGAAATTTGACGAGCTAATCCATCCATACACACATTTTGCTCCGCCTGAGACTGGTGAAGTCGTTGCACATTATTTTTCAAAAATTGTTGCGAGCCAATCAAATCAGCCATCATCTCCTCAAGTGACTTGCCTTGCTTTTCTTGTGGAGGTGGAGGAGGTAGTGCTTGCTGTAACCCTCTTTGATGGAGTGGTCGATAAACATGTTGCTACTACCCTTGCTTGCTTTGATCGCTCCAACCTGGATTGTAAATGTTTTGTCACAACCCCAAATCCCGAGGGACGGCAAAAGTCGGGGTGCGACTAGGGGTTGGATTAAAGAAGCGGGGAAGAAGGGGGAATGAATAAGAATGAAAGAATAAACAGACATTAATAACAGAATGAATTACTATGATGATGGTCCCGATACGAGTTCTGGTGTATGGAGCGGGGGGGGGGGGGGGGAATACACCAGATAGGAATTTTAAAAACAACCCCCGAAAAATACCACAACTAAGTATGAAGACTCAGCTGGAATCACAACTGAGTAAGAAAACTCAGCTGGAAGAGTGGTGTTGTGCGGAATGTGGTGGATACAAAAACCACTCGTATAAAACAACTCACGCTCAGATATAAGGTCGGTCAACAACCAAATCAGTTGAAATGTAAAGATGCAGTTTTGAGTGCTGGTTAGATGGACAGTTAGAAATGCAGAAAGTAACTGAACAGAAAACACAAAAGCACAGGGAATTACGTGGTTCGGAGAGAACTCCTACGTCCACGGGGAGTTGTGAGTCCACACAACTCAGTCCAAATTCTTTAGGACAGCTACCACAAAGCTTACACGGGCTTTGCAACCGTACAGATAAGTTTGCGGGTACTTATCAACCTTTCTACTCAATTTCGGGAAGAGCAGGATCCTAACAACCTTTTTAGGGGATGTGTATAAGGGTGGGTTTTCCAACTACTAGCTCTAACAAAGAATTAAGCTAGGATCTAAGCTTGAACGAATGAAGACTCAAACTAAGATCGAAAACACCAAGACAGATTCTAACTCTCTATGAACTCTCAGCTGGTGATGTTCTTAGAAAGAGAATAATTGCAGTTTGGCTTGTGCACAGTATAAAGTCGTTCTTTAGCTCTTCTGTCTCTTGTCTTGATGAATGAATGAATGCCTCTATTTATAGGCAGTGAGGATCAACTAGCCGTTGGAAGAGCCGTTGATCTCTGTTCTGTGAAAGCGATGGCTTGTCTTTCATCTCTGCAGATTTTCCCGATATGGCAACTGTGAACTTCTGCTTTCCTTCTGAGACAACCTTGTGTTGGGCCAAATGAGGTAATGACAGAACGTCAAACCTTCATGTGACTTCCTATTTGAAATTCAAATTTCAACCTTTGTCTTTCAACATTGGTTAGTCGGTTGAGACGTTTGATCTTCATCCGAGTGGTCTTCAGCTGATGTTCCATCTGATCGCTACCTTCATCTGACCTTCTGTCTGAAGAGGAAAAGTTGAACCCTCAGCTGCCTTGAACTTCATGTTGTCGATTTATCAGATTGAGTCCTGCAATTGATGTTCCATTTGATCAGGTGGATTGTCACATCTGACGAACGGTTGATTACTCAGATGTTTTCTTTCATCCGATGTTCTATATTCGAACGGTTGGCTTGAACGCTCAGTTGTCTTTCTTACATCTGATGTTCCATCCGAGTTTCCATCTGTAGTTCTATCCGAGTATAGCTATGTTGCCGTCTTCAGCTGGAGTCCTGTAAAGATAAGATCTGAACATTGCTCAAATAGCGAGCCTAAATACTAACATTAGGATATGGCAACATCTACTCGGTTGGGGTTAGTTGGTTTTGGAATCAATCAAAACTTTACTAAATTTCCCAACAATTTCCCCCTTTTTGATGATGCCAAAACTCTACTGATCTAAACCTTACTGACCTATCTATAATCTCAGCTGAAATTCTAGACAGTCTATAAGATTAAACATCAAAGGGTTAGCACAGTTATAACATGGTATTGAAATAACTTTGCGATTCAGAGCTTGGACAACTGGAAAATTGTACGTCAAGATGAATCGGATATAAGATGAAAGTTTTCATTACAACTGATGTGTTTACACAGATATGCATAGAAATTAATTACATCAGTGGCTTAAAAACTCTATCTTGGCTAATACTTCAGCCCATACTTGCCGAAAATCCTGACAAAAATTTCTCTCTTGGCATCTGATTCCTTCGAGATATCCACTCCATGTTCCTGACAGACTTTTCTGGCTTCAGCTGCGATCTTCTGCCTGTTAGGATTTCTTGTATCTTGAATGAATGGAGGGAGATATGTAACTTTCTGAGGGACATGGACGGTATTCATATCCAGCTTTGCATCAATCATAGCTCATCTGAACTGGTTGAACATACCCGGATCCCCAGAGTGAAGCTCGGTTAGGGCTTCTTTGAAAGCTCTTCTTGAATCCTCAGTTGCGAACACCTTCCTGTAGTAGAAATCATTCACAAATTCTTGTTTGAATGATTCCCAATCATCATTCCATTCTTCCGGCATCCATTTATCAACATGCTTGAAGCGTCCCTGGAGCTTGATCTTTCCCGGCAATCTTTGCTGCTTCATTTTTGCTTCAGCCTTCACTTGATGTTTCTCAATGCGTCGTCGGCTTCGGGAGGCAACATTTCTATCCAAGTTATTGGTAACCTTGGCAAGCTCTTCCTCGAACTTGTTAACTCTTGTTGCTTGGTTGGCCGCGAATCTCTTCACCCATTCCGGATTCATGTAATCGTTCTCCGGGACATCCATAGCTTTAGCAGCAGCAATACACTCTTCGGTTGTGATACCGTCGAGTTCAGCATCGATCTCGGCTGCAATCTCGGCTATGGAGTTGTAGGAGACTCCATACTTCTTCGCCTGCTCCATGTCCTTAGCCATTTCTTCTCCTCCGACGACAATAGATTTCAGCTGTTCTTGTTTCTTGTCGGTTGGATTCTTTAGATCGGACTTCTTCGGAGCTGTCTTCTTTAGCTCGGTCTTCTTCAGCTGAGATTCCTTTCCGGCTGGCATATCTTCTTCAGCTTGCGTCTCATCTTCCCCCTTTTTGACATCAGCAATAAGGCTTGCGACTGAGCCATCCAGAGAAGTGAGGTTTTGTTCAGCCTGCTGGATCCGGTTGAAGAATTCATCTACAGCACATTCCACATCAACCTTCTTCGCCAGTTCCTTATCACGACGCTCTTGATCAGCTTTCTTCATCGCAGCGAAGGTTTCAGTGACTTCAGTTTGAAAAGCGACGAACTTAGCCCATTTTTGCTTGAACCGAGAATCCCATTCTTTGTCTTGCGTCTGTTGAGATTTTGCAAGATTGGATTCTGAGATGGACTTGAACATGTTCAGGTCTGATCTGATTCCAAGAACTGTTGTCTTCAGGTCATTGATGTCTTTGCTGGTGGATGTTGAGAAGTCATCCAGCTTCATCTTTATCGCATCATGTTCTTCCAGCAGCTTCCTATGTTTCTCATCTTGAGCTTTTATCATCCTCTGTTGTTCTTCGCGGTTGAGCTGGATGTTGGCTATCATCTCCTTCCTCAGCTGATTGACTCTCTCAGCGATCAGCTCGCATATTTCATCCGAGGAGGGTGCTGACTGATCATATGGTGCTGGCTGTTCATCTGGTGCTGGCTGTTCAGATGGTGCTGGCTATTCAACAGCAACCATGACTTGGCGATTGGCCAGGTACTGTTGAAGTTCTACTTCCTCCTGCTTTGCTGCTGTTGCGGCTGCGTCAAGATCATCTACGAATTTAGCAGACTTGGCCAGCATGTTGTCAAGGAAGGTGACAAGTTCTCAATCTGCTGTCAACTCCCTTGTGTCTCTTCCTTCTGCCTTGCTGATATCCAGTCGGCGAGTCAGTAGTGCGATCTTGTTGTTGTACGCAACCTCGAGGTTGGTATAATTTAAGTATTCCCTCAGACGCGACTCATCTGCCTTGAGCTGGTTCCAGCTGTGTATCCGGATGGTATCTTCCTTGACATACCAATGGCTGAAAATGATGTTGAATTGATACAACAGCTCAGTTCCGAGCGTGGCAAAGGTGGGCATGTCGCGCGCCTCGGGGAACATACCAATCAGCTTCTGAAAGCAATATGCCAACTTGCCTTCATGTTCCAGCGCAACAGCTCGACGATCAGCTTCTTCGTCAATGGGGGAAGGAGAGAGATTTTCAAAGGGAATCGGTTCAACAGTTTCCTCAACATTGGCCAAAGAAGAGGTCATAATGTTGGCATCGAGTGGGGAGCTCGGAATTTCTGACTGAAGATCAGTTGTGAGAACCTCTCTGTGCTGTACGGCATCAGCTCCTGCCGTGGGGGAGGATGGAACATCTTTGGATTCCTTGGATGAAGAAGCTGCATCCGAGGACATATTCGGCTCATCTTCCGGATCGGTTTCCACCCTTTCTATCCCATCTTGATGGGGAGACCTCTCCTTCCTTGTTCCACTTTCGCGAGGAACAATTTCGAAAGCAACCTCGTCAATTGAGTGACTCGACTTAGATGGTACCTCCTCAGCTGGTTTTGCAACTGACTTCTTTATACGAACCTTCAACTTCTTCTTAAGAGATTCTTCCTCTTTATCCTTATCTGACTCATCTCTGAGTCGGTGTGCAGCTGTCGATTTTGAAGAGTGGCCGACAGCTGGAGGCAGCTGAGATTCTATCTGCTCCTCAGCTGTATCTTTCTCCACAGCTGATTTCACAGCTTCCCTTTTGTCTTTTGGAGTGTAGACACTCTGAATCACATCAAGAGCTTTCTTGGCTGTTGGGAACAACATCTGCCTTTTAACTGGTGTCTCCTCACTGTCTTCCCACACCATGTTCTGATCCTTCGTGGCGAGAAGTATCAGGGCAGAGATTTTGACTCCAAAATTGAGAGTTCCCTTAACACTCAACAATTTTCCCCCGGAATCATTTATAGTTTCTGAAATCTTCTGTTTTTCCATCGTCAACTGGTGTTCGAAGTACTTGAACCAGTTGATGTTGTGCTTGTGCTCCAAAGCTATCAGCTGCTTGAGCTTGGGTCGGCTGATATCTCCAAAAGCTCCACTGTATCCAAAGATAACCTTGGATATAACATCAAACAGAAGTCGATGCTCGGGTTTCAACTTTGTTCGCTGCATGTTGCTCCTCAACCTTTCTGAGGTGATAAGAGCATTCTCAAGAAAGAGATCTGCATCTGCATCTGAGATGTTCTCGACGGTGTCCGTGGCAGTCAGATTTGGTGGAATGATGGATCTTAGCATCTCGGAAACCGGTAGGTAGACATGAGATTTCTGAAACGGGGCCTACTCCCTATTCGTGTTGCAGGTTCATGTAAAATTCTCCGACCTGTCACCTGAGCAAGTGGGTGGGAAAGAGCGTTGCCCACTCAAGAAGGTGATTATCCCTGAGAAGATCGGCGAGAGGGGATAACACCGGTGAGTCCAGTGCTTCTGTTGACAGAATCTGCTCAAAATAGATTCTGGATATCATCATATCATAAGATTCCTCGTACGTCGTTGGGACAAGTGCTGGTCCTGATGATGCCATCTTCTTTCCTTGTGATGAAGCTTTCGGTGCCATTATGTATTCCAGAGAAGTTTATATATAGAGAGAAGAAAAGAAGAACTTAGCCGAAAATGGTGATACAGAATCAGAGACGAAGATGAACAGTTACGCAGATAAATACAAGTATAGAAGGTAAGAAATCACTTCCTGATTTTCCGCCTTTTATAGGTTAGTGGGTCGTTTGAAATAGATGGCCAGGATTGAATGGTGCGAATCCATCAACGGCTGAGATCTCGCGACTGTTGACTAACTCTGACTTGACGTCACTTTCCGAGTTCCAACATGCGCGCGTGAGAAGGTGAACTGTTTTTGTGTCAGCCCAGTCGCACTATAAAGTAAGGCTATTGATGTTCAGCCGTACTTTACATTAAATGCGCTATGATGGCTATTTTAGTCTATCTGACATGGTCAGGAATGTTTGAATTTATTTCAAACATTCACATTTAAGACCTAAACACCTACAACCATAAATGATACCTGCTAGCTGATGTCGGAATCATCTGTGTTTCAATGTTGCGGCATGCCATCAGCTGACTCGAGTTCGTCTGTTCAGCTGACGTCTGATGTCTTCGGATGGCGATCCGCATCTGAGATCCCCCCTTCATCTGAGCTTCCCCCTCAGATGGATATCTATCTCTTCACCTCGGCTGATTCCTCATCTGATGGATCCAACAATCCAAGGAGATCACATAACATCTTGAATCGTGCTTCGGCTAGAGGTTTGGTGAAGATATCGGCTCTCTGAATCTCAGTTGGAATCTTCTCCACAGATACATCCTTCTTCTCAATATGATCTCGGATAAAATGATGTCGGATGTCGATGTGCTTCGTCCGAGAATGGTGAACAAGATTCAAAGAGATAGCAATGACACTTGAGCTATCATAATGGATGGGAACCTGTCCAGTTGCTACTTCATAATCTCTCAGCTGTTGCTTGAGCCACAACACTTGCATGCAACAACTACCGGCAGCCATATACTCTGACTCGGTTGTAGAAGTGGCAACACATGCTTGTTTCTTGGAAAACTATGAAACTAGCTTGCTTCCCATGAACTAACAGTGTCCAGATGTGGACTTCCTGTCCAACCGATCTCCAGCTAGATCCGCATCTGAGTACCATAATCCAACATTAACAGTACCCTTCAGATATTTAATGATGTTCTTTGCTGCCAACATGTGTGCTTCCCTCGGCTGAACTTGGAACCGAGCACACACTCCAACCACGTAAGATATATCTGGCCGATTGGCGGTTAGATATAGCAAAGAACCAATAATCCCTCTATACTTACTGGCATCCACGGATTTTCCCTTAGATCTGGGTTCAATCTTCCAGTTAGTATTCATCGGGATCCTTGTGGTTTTACTTGTTTGCAAACCGAACTTTGTGATGAGCTCCTTTGTATATTTGGACTGATTAATAAAAATCCCTTTTGGTGACTGCTTCACTTGTAGCCCAAGAAAATAATTCATCTCACCCATCATTGACATCGCGAATTTCTCCTTCATGAGAGTTGAGAATTTCTCGCACAGCTCCTCCGACTTGGAACCGAATATGATGTCGTAGACATAGATTTGCACAACAAGTATATCTTCTCCAACTTTTATGGTGAACAGTGTTTTGTCAACTGACCCTCGTTTGAACCCCGAGTTCAGAAGAAAGCCACAGAGAGTGTCATACCAAGCCCTAGGTGCTTGCTTCAATCCATAGATTGCTTTCTTCAACTTATACACTCTTCCATCACCAGTCTCAAAACCGGGAGGCTGTTCAACATAAACATCTTCCTTAATATCACCGTTGAGGAAAGCACACTTCACATCCATCTGATAAACCTTGAATTTGTGAAATGCAGCATAGGCTAGAAATATTCGGATGGCTTCCAACCTTGCAACAGGCGCGAAGGAATCCTCGAAATCAATTCCTTCTTGTTGGCAATATCCCCGAGCTACCAACCTTGCCTTGTTTCTCACGATGAATCCAATGGCGTCTCTCTTGTTCTTGAAAATTCACTTTAATCCAATGACTTTAACACCATTTGGTCTTTCTACCAACTCCCATACACAGTTGCGTAGAAATTCATTCAGCTCTTCTTGCATGGCTGTTGTCCAATGAACACAGTTGAGAGCTTCTATAACATGCTTTGGCTCTGGCACATCAGCTACGAAACATGAAATCATGGCAACATCTCCGGCTTGCTCGAACTCTTCAAGAACTGCCAACTCCTCAGCATATTAGGCGTAAGTGTTGGAATCTTTCTCGGCTGAATCTGGATTTGAAACTCTGCTCCTAGTACTCACACCTTTGGCTGGATCTCCGATGATGTTGTCCTTGGAATGATCTTCATACCATCTCTTGTTGCGTCTTCTTTCTTCTTCCAACAGTGGCGGTTCCGTGATTTCAAATGATGGGATAACCTGAGCCGTGGGAGATGCTGGGATCTTTAGAACTGGTGATTTATCTGCTGTTGAGTCTGGATCCTCAACATAGATAATATCTCAAATCGGGCTAGGTTGGGCTTCGGATGCTGATGCAGTTGAAGTAACATCAGCTGAAGTTCCCCCTTGAGATGAGCTGGGGTCCTCACATTCATCTTCAGAGGAACAAGGATCATCATCCTCGGTTGCCCATACCAATGGTTCAGCCAGATTCTTCTGCCTTAGAACCTGCGATCTGGTGAGAGCTGGTGGAACATGTGGATCTACTTGTTGTCCTTTAGCCTGTTCCCTGCACTCAAAAGTAGATTCATCAAAACTAACATGAGGTGTTATCTCCACAACACGAGAACTGTTGTTAAAAACTCTATAAGCCTTGATCCGAGTGGCATATCCAAGAAATATGCCCTTCGAAGCCTTGGCGTCAAAAGTTTTTAACTGAGTCTTCCCATTGTTGTGAATATAACACTTAGAACCAAAAATGCGAAAATATGAAATATCAGGCTTCCTACGTCTCCATAGTTCATATGGAGTCTTTCCCAACCGCTTGGTCAGAAGAGACCGGTTCTGGGTGTAGCATGCTGTGTTGATTGTCTCGGCCAAAAATCTCTTTGGCAGAGCTGAGCTTGTCAACATGGATGTAGCAGCATCCTTCAGTGTTCGGTTTCTTCGCTCGGCTACTCCATTCTGTTGTGGAGTACGAGCAGTCGATGTTTGATGAGAGATTTCGTGCTTCTCGCAGTATTCGAAGATGGTTTCATTGAGGAACTCGGTTCCACGGTTTGATCGGATAGAAATGATTTTCATCTCTTGTTGGTTAGATATCCGATCCATCAGCTTGAGTAGCTCATCTCTGGTTTCACTCTTGTGATGCATGAAAATGGTTCACGTGTACCTAGAGAAATCATCGGTAACAACAAGTGTATATTCGTTACCATTCATGCTCTTGGGAGTAACAGGCCCGAAGAGATCTATATGGATCAGATGCAATACTCGGTCGGTTGATGGAATCGTTTTCAACAGAAAGGAGGATCTAGCGAGCTTTCCCAGCTGACACGCACTGCAGATATGTGTTGGTAAAAACACACGGTTCGGAATACCCTTTGCATGTTCCTATCTCGCAAGGCGGTTCATTGTCTTGAAATTCAGATGGTTGAGCCTTTTGTGCCACAGCCAGCTCACATCTGAGCTGCTCTTCGATAAAAGACAGGTCTCAGGAGGACTACTATTCCAATCTGCATAGTAGACATTCCCGGTTGGGGATCGATTTCCCAACAATATGACTTGCTTTGATCTGATATTTTTGACCCTGCAGCCCTGCGCATCAAACTTGACAGAGAAACCATTATCACAGAATTGGCTGATGGAGAGCAGGTTATGCTTCAATCCATCAACATATGAAACATTTGAGATAGACACGTGATTGGTTTCAAGGGTACCGTAGCCTTTGGTGTGACCTTTTGAGTTTTCACCAAAGGTAACAGATGGTCCTTCCTTCTCCATGAAACTCCCAAGAAAATCCCTCAGATTTGTCATGTGTTTCGAGCATCCACTGTCCATCACCCACATGGTATGTGATGCTTTATTCTTCCTCAACTGTTCTTCCTGCTCCTGCACAGAGGAACACGCTTAGGTCCCCAATTTTAGTTGGGTCCTGGAGGGTTAGAACCAGTTCCCCAAATTATCTTTCCTTCTCCATCAACTATAACAACACCTCGGTCATCCTTAGGCTTGTTGTTATTGTTGACGTTTGGTTTCTTGGGAGGAGATTGATTTCTCTCATTGTGGGCTTTAGGAGGAAAGGCGTTCCCCCTGTTTTGTTGACGTTTCTGACCCTTTAGGTTTTGCAGATGAGGTCGGACACCATTTTGGAATCTTTGTGGCTGAGTTTGATTCCATTTTCCTGGCTGTCGACGACGGCTGTTCATGCCCGGTTGTTGATTCAAGTTCTGGCATGAATGTCCGCAGCTGTTGGAACTGTTCCACATTGGTTGACTCTGATGGAACCTCTGGTTGTTCTGATGATGGAACCGATGTTGATTTTGATGGTCGAATCCCTATCGGTTCTGTTGATTCCATCCTTTCTGAGGTCGGTTCTGAGGTCAGTTCTGATTGTATCTCCGATGTCTCTGGTTCCTCTTCTGAGTCCTGGAACATTCCCCCTCGGTTGTTATCCCAACCGATGGATTCTTCAGTTCTCCAACCACATCTCCTTTTCCTTTCTCAACTGTAGTTCCCTTAGCAGGTTGTGCTGTAGGTACTTGCTGTGACGTGAAGGTTGGATTAAGTTGGGGAGTTGCAGACTCAACAGTATTTGGTTTGGCAACCGTGACATCCACAGCCTTGATAAAGGTTGCGGGTGGAATTCCAGTGTCTTTGACCATGTCGTAGCCGAGTCCAGACACGTCATCCATTTGTCGTCGGTAACTAATGAGATTCTCGATGATTTTGGATGATTGATATAGCTTTATCAGGTTGTCCTTCTCAGTTTGTAGATCCTTGAGAAGAACACCTATATGCTCGGTCTGTGCGTCTGACATCTTCATCAGTTGGTCGATCTGTGCCTCTTGCTTGTTCAACTGCTCATGCTGCTCCTTGATCTGCTCCTTCAAATCCTCATCGGTTGGAGCCTTAGTTTGGTTGGCCACATTCAGTTGACTTTTGAGATCATCAATCTCTTCGATTTGATTTTTGATCAGATCATCCTTTTCGGTTAAGGATTCTTCAAGTCTGGCAAACTGTTCTTGAAGATTCTTAAACTCAACTGATTGCTGATGCAATTCATCACTGAGTTCTAGGAAGTCACCCCAAGAGGGTTCCTTCTCTTCATCTAATGTTTCCTGCATGTTAGTAGCATTGGAAGAATTTAAATTAACTGGACTAGAATGTACCTCAGCATCATCCTGGTCGGTTCCAAATGTCATGAGACATTGATCCTGTCCGATAGCATTGTTGGTGGAAGTCAGCTCGTCCTCATCTTCGGTGTTGGTGAAGATGTCCATGTCATCAGCTGTTTCTTCTGCAACCATGGCCTTGTTCTTTGCATTTTGCTTGGCCCTTAACGCATCTCTATCTTTCTTCGAAAGATCTGGACAATCAACTTTGAAGTGTCCCTCTTTGCTGCATTCAAAGCAACCGTTGTTCACAGGCTTTAAGTTATCTCGAGTTCGGTTGGATTTATAGAACCGCTTGTATTTTCCAAACCGAGTATCCATGTCAGCCAGCTTCTTTGACAAGGCGGTAATACTCTGTTGCAGCTCTTCTCTGCTTGGCTCCTTCGAAGCTGTGTCCGCAGATCTTATTGCCCTTAATGTTCGCGACTTGGAATAGTCGGCTTGAAGTGCTACTGTCTTTGTTCCGGAACCAACATCCTCTTGTCGACTCGTCTGCACCGAGGACTGAGTTGATCTTCGTCGGTTCACCTTGTACTCGTTTTCTTTCAGAATTGAGAACAGTCTGTCTGTTCCCATCTCTCCAAGATCAGCTCGGCTTTCATGAATGTTGGTGAAGGTGTCCCACTCAGCTGGTAGGGCTTGTAATACTTTGATATTGATCTCTCTCAAAGTATATTTTTCTTGTTGGATAGACTGAATCCTTCGGATGATATCCATGAACCGAAGCTCCAACTGATCAATGATTTCATTGATTTTTAGACAGAAATTGTCAAAATCTTGACAAGCATGGGAGAACTTGTTCTCCTTGATTTCGTCACTCCCTTCACTAAGAGATGCCAAAATGTCCCACATTTCTTTAGCTGTGTTGCACTCTTCTATCCATGGAAGATAGTCTTGTCCAACTGTGGACATGATAGTGCTCTGAGCCCAGATATCCAGCTGGCTCACTTTTGCTTCCTCAGGAGTAAAATCTTCTGGCTTCTTCTCGACTATCACCTCAGTTGCATCCCCATCATTGGGATTTGTAGAGTGCGAATGACTTTTTCCATGATGGTGATCGGTTCGGATGTAATCACGGGGAGTTGTGAGTCCACACAACTCAGTCCAAATTCTTTAGGACAGCTACCACAAAGCTTACGCGGGCTTTGCAACCGTACAGATAAGTTTGCGGGTACTTATCAACCTTTCTACTCAATTTCGGGAAGAGCAGGATCCTAACAACCTTTTTAGGGGATGTGTATAAGGGTGGGTTTTCCATCTACTAGCTCTAACAAAGAATTAAGCTAGGATCTAAGCTTGAACGAATGAAGACTCAAACTAAGATCGAAAACATCAAGACAGATTCTAACTCTCTATGAGCTCTCACCTGGTGATGTTCTTAGAAAGAGAATAATTGCAGTTTGGCTTGTGCGCAGTATAAAGTCGTTCTTTAGCTCTTCTGTCTCTTGTCTTGATGAATGAATTAATGCCTCTATTTATAGGCGGTGAGGATCAACTAGCGGTTGGAAGAGCCGTTGATCTATATTCTGTGAAAGCGATGGCTTGTCTCTCATCTCTGCAGATTTTCCCGATTTGGCAACTGTGAACTTCTGCTTTCCTTCTGAGACAACCTTGTGTTGGGCCAAATGAGGTAATGACAGAACGTCAAACCTTTATGTGACTTCCTATTTGAAATTCAAATTTCAACCTTTGTCTTTCAACATTGGTTAGTCGGTCGAGACGTTTAATCTTTTTCCGATTGGTCTTCAGCTGATGTTCCATCTGATCGCTACCTTAATCTGACCTTCTGTCTGAAGAGGAACAGTTGAACCCTCAACTGCTTTGAACTTCATGTTGTCGATTTATCAGATTGAGTCCTGCAACTGATGTTCCATTTGATCAGGTGGATTGTCACATCTGACGAACGGTTGATTACTCAGATGTTTTCTTTCATCCGATGTTCTATATCCGAACGGTTGGCTTGAACGCTCAGTTGTCTTTCTTACATCTGATATTCCAACCGAGTTTCCATCTGTAGTTCTATCCGAGTATAGCTATGTTGCCGTCTTCAGCTGGAGTCCTGTAAAGATAAGATCTGAACATTGCTCAAACAGTGAGCCTAAATACTAACATTAGGATATGGCAACATCTACTCGGTTGGGGTCAGTTAGTTTTGGAATCAATCAAAACTTTACTAAATTTCCCAACATATGAACAAGACTTTAATATATAAAAGGAAGAGTTGATCTCGAAGGATCACTCGACAAGGTTTTCAAAAAGAAACTGAGTTAATTGTACGGGGTTTAGACCCAACCGAAAGATACATTAACTTCAAAAAGAGATTGGAGTTTGGCAGCGGAAAAACGTAAAGCTGAAATACAAGTTCTTATTCTAGTTATAACTCTTAGTTCAACATCAACCACCGCCACTCCCATCGCTCAACCTGCACATTTTATAAAACATATACAGGGCTAAGTACAAAAGCACTTAGTGGGCACGTTGCCGAAAACATAACATAAGTATAGATAATCAGACATCTTATTTCTGTAGCACACCGGAATTTTTCAATAAAGGCCCGTGTCTACTAAACATTTTCTTACTCATTTTCACAATGTAGCTTGCGCAAGCATTTTTCTCATATGTTACGTTCAATCTTGCCCAATAATTATCACCGTGGCTGGCCACCCCTCAACAGGATTCCACACACAACGGCTACTGTGTACACTAATTTTGGATAGCAGGTCGGCTAACTCAAAGTCCGATCGTTTTAGTTAGCAGGTCGGCTAACTAATAATTCTAGATAGCAGGTCGGCTAACTCAAAAGGGTACAAGAGAACTCACATAAAAACAAATCATTTCATGCTCTGATTATCACATTGAAAACACAATTATCAAAGCTTGTAAACAAAGATTTTCGAGCATCGCTCATTTTAGTTTGTATATAGAAAAGCCCACATGACTGATTACAAAACTACTATTCGAGCTTCCGTCTCTGGTCTTCTGTCCTATCCTCGGTGCTGACTTCCTCCTTTTATCGTAAATACACAAACTTAAACAACTTGATCGCAACGATAAAAGAAACAAGAAATCAAAACGGTTTTTAGTCTTTTAGGCGTTTGCACTTTACTACTTTCTTTTGATTAACTAATAACCGAGACTTCGATCAATTCTCGTCTACAAACTGACTCGACTCATTACTCGAGTCTTAGGTCAGTAGGTAAAAGGGTGTCGATAACTTAGAACGACTTAAAAGTTCACAAGGAACGAAGTTGAAAAGGATTCAACTTAGGAAACTAGGCTTTGGAAACTTACTGCACAAGTCAGTGATTCTGGGGTTCGCACAGAACAGAGTATATTAAAACAGAGGATGAATCTTATACCAAAAGAAAGCCATGGGTGCCTAATTTACGCTCCAATTTACGGATCTCGATTTCGTTAAGCGAGCTAGAAGTTATGACAGTTTCCGTGAAACGTCGCAAAACAGTCGCGCGAAACCCTAATGCTCGACAAATCTCAACGCACGATTCCCTAGGTTCGATCAATACTATTCCACTTTTATTTGCACGAAATTTTCATCTTAATACAGTCTACATACAGTATCCCATAATCGGGTTCACATTCACGTCTTTTGATTAAACAAACGACGAGCATTTCCTCGTCATTTTCAACTAACCAATTACTATACCAAAACGAATTTCAATTTCTATTTCGTTCAACAACTTCTCGTTTCTTAACTATATCTCATAATGTCTCGTATCTCGGATGGAAAAGTCGTTAACTACAATATCGTTCGTCAATCAATAACAATCATTATTATTAAAAGGGATTTCCTTATTCGACTTTTCTACCGGCTTTTAAACTTGATTCTTCGTCTCTTATTCAAAATCGAACCTTCTCAGAATTCGCTCAAATTTTACGGTTACGATCATTAACTAACAAGATTATCATAGGTTCGAATCACAAACCTAAAACATTATCTATTCTCGACTTATCGTCGATTGTTCGTCTCTTACTAAAAATCCTACGTTCTCCGTTTCGTTCAAATTTTACAACAACGATCATCACCTAACAAGCATCACTAATATGCAAATCATATTCTAAAAACATTATCGAGCTTCAACTTATCGACACGTTTCCGTCTCTTACGTTTTTCAATTTATTTTTAGAAAATTTCCAAATAAATATATATTCATCCTCATACATCTTATATCTCATTTCTATTAACCAATCGAGCATATCATAACATTTACTACATTGAATCAACCAATCTTCATCTCTTATATTTCAACTTTTATTTTTAGAAAAATCTAAATTAAT
The DNA here is from genome assembly GCA_029490685.1 of Schizonepeta tenuifolia. Taxonomy (NCBI): domain Eukaryota; kingdom Viridiplantae; phylum Streptophyta; class Magnoliopsida; order Lamiales; family Lamiaceae; genus Schizonepeta; species Schizonepeta tenuifolia. The sequence goes on from CM055959.1 coordinate 96,088,174, forward strand.
TCATATAGTCAATTAACGACATGTAGATCACTAATTCATCAATCAAACATCAAAGAAATCGAACTACGAAAAACCCCTAAAACTATTAAAATTTTTTTGGTAATTATAAAAAATAAAGGGGAGTGATTTTCTTCATGATTCGATCCGTAGAACTTGATTCTAAACATACTAGAACATGAATCGAAGAAGAATCAACATGCTTCTTCACCTCCTATGGTTCGAAAAAAATGAAAATGATGGGAAAGGATTTGTATTCGGTTCATATCGTAGAAGAAGTTCTCACCTTGCGGAATACAAACTCGGAAATGAAATTGATCGGTAGACGGAGGACTTGTGTGCTTTGAGAAAGCTTGGATGATGAGTTTCAATGGAGGAAAAGAGAAGAAAAATGAGAGAGAGAGCTTGGGGGAGATGGCGGTAAAGAGAGGGGAAGGAGAGAGAGAGATGACTCACCATATACATACATAAAGGTGTTAAAAGTCGAGAAAATACTTTCTTAGATAGTTACGAATTTGACGAAATCTAATTTGTCCGTTAGATTAGAAATAAATCACATACTCGGAAGACCTAATTCGTTTTTCAAAATCCGAGAAAAAGTCGGGATTAGACAGTCTAAAATTCGCCCGGAAAATCATAAAAGCTAACTTTCTCCGGTGAACTCGTATCGAAGAAAAATTGAATGTAAATTCTGACGGTTTTTAATTCTGAGTTTTCGGATGAAAAATCTACCGGACGCGAAAACCCTAATACAGTAGTCGTTCGACCGACTTCTGGAATTTATTTTCTGAAACGGATTTCACCGTTAGTCTTAGAATCGAAAATCCTTAACTTAGGCGTGCAAAACCTTAATTATTAATTAACTTTTTATTTTAATGACGGATTAAACATCCGGGGTATTACATGTTTGGTGGTGGATGACCGTACCAATTTTCAAATGAATTTGTATGAGCAACGAGATTCTCTTCATTCAATTTTCATTGCAACATTGAATGGCCCAAATTACCACACATATCACATGGTCTTTCCGTCGTTCCAACATTTGCAACCTTCTCAATAACAGTACTCAACATTCGTTCCATTATACCTATTCTTTCTTCAAATTTCTCTTCAAAATCAGAGGAACTCGACTGTGATGCTCTCTTAAGAAAACCAATTCTAGGTTCCTCGTACTCCCTTGTTTCTTCTACCAAATGTTGAATCAACTTTTTAACTTCACTAACTCAGCAATATGAAAACCCTCCTATGCTTGATGAGTTGACGAAATCCTTCGTATCAACAACCATGCTTTGGTAAAAATATTGCAACAAGTCACCATCAGAAAACTTATTATTCGGGTACCTATCCACCAATAATCTCAATCTTGTCTAGTAAGTGCTCAACAATTTATCATATTCTTGCTTAATTCCGCTAATCTCCTTCTTCAATGCACGAGTTTTGATAGGAGAAAAGAAGTGTTCCAGAAAAACCTTCTTCATTTCAGGCCATGTGGATATTGAGTTTGGCGGAGACTGGTGAACTAGACATTCGCTTCTGCCGTTTGAGTGAAAGAAAATGCGACAAGCTTGAACTGTTCCTCGGAAACTCTACTTGGTTGTTTCTGCACCTTGCTTATCTTAATGAACTCACTCAAAAAATTGTACGGATTCTTTCCTTTTATACCATAAAACTTAGACAACACATTCAACAACCCCAGCTTAATCTCGATTGGTGCCTCCAAATCTACTAGTTTTATCGATGTGGGAGGATCATCTTCCAGATGGCTAGAAAGTTCATAACATCGGATCTTCTCCTGACATGTCGCCTTCAATGCTCGCGAAGAAACTAGACTCAACTTCCCGTTTGGTGTCTAATTTGTTTCAGGAATAGGTTTTGCGCAAACGGATCACATTCAGTTTGTCGAACACTGCTGTCAGGCTTGTAAACAGACTGTATGGTCAAACAGAGCGAATTTCGATTCTAACAAATCAAATTCAGTTGCTTTTTTTTTGTCTGACCTCTTTCTCAACAATTTCACTTCTTATGAACAACAGAAAAGTAACAAAAGATCAATTAGAAAAATAAAATATTCAACACCATTCCCCGGCAACGACACCAATTTGGTTAGCGTCGTATACCCTTAAATAATTCCTGCAAATACTGCTCATAATTAAAATGAGTATAGCAATAAGCATGATTAAACCATAGAGAACGGGATAATCACTTATTTTTCCTATGAATCAATATCGGTGTAGCCACCACGCCTCAAATTTGGATTTTTAATTATTAACTAAGAAAATAAAGAAATTAACTACATTGCAAATGAGATATTAATCAAAAGAAAAGTAATTCGGCTTCAAATAAATCCATGCTAGTCTAGGGCTCTGATTATCAATGCAAAGATAAATTAATTCTCAATGACCAATCAGTTATAGGGAACCGTGAATGCAGCAGACATACCCCAATTCTCACGTACTTATCGATAGTTAGTTGTAGTCCGTAGACACCAAACCTAATCGTTTCTCTTTTTAAAACATAACCTAGCTGGAAACGTCTGATCCAGATTTAATGATCTAATAACTTTTAGCTTTGAAGGAACCCGATTTAGACGATTATCCTAAAATGCAAGTAATAACTCGTCTATCAATTTATTCCTACTCCGGACATGGTAGCTCTATCACTAATTAGCCATATTCCAACAATTACGGTTTGAAGGAACTAATTGACTTTAATTCAATTTAATCTAAATTGATCAGGTTTAAACTAAACCAAAATTAACTCTAAACACAAGGAATAGATCGAAATCCTAACAAATTAATTATACGAACAGTTAGGTATCACAGAATCATTAGACTAGTGCTTCATTTTTTTCGCGGATAAGAAAATTAACTACATATATTATAATAAAACAATATAAAATAAAATAACAAAAGCATAATATTAAATTACGATGAAAACAAAACAGAAATTAGTCACCAGTAAATAGAGAACCAAAGACGATATCTGCTCCCACAATTCAAACTGGAGATAACCCAAGTAATCTAATATGATGTCTACTGCCACAATTCTATGCTCGTGACTTCTTCGATCCCTACACAAAAACATATAATAAAATAATGAATATTTTTCTCGTTAGGTAAATAAATTATTTATTTTAATTTTAATAAGCACTTACCTAGGGATGGTCTCAACAACTTCCTCATTGCATTTTCCGCATACCATAACTCCAACACTCTTTTGGATATATATAATACAAAATTGTAAGTAGAAAGCTCTTACTCTCTCCGTCAACGAAGATTGTAGCTAGTTTTCATTTTCCATCCGTCCACAAAGATTGTAGCAAGTTTTCTTTTTCTTTTTTTCAATTTTAGGATATAACCCTATCCACTATCTTACTTTTTATATCTTTCTCTACTAACAATGGTGAGTCTTTTTCTCCACTCACTTAACATCTACGACACATTTATCAAAACTCGTGCCACAAAAACTCCTTACAATTTCGTGACGAGGGAGTATATATTCTTTTTTAAATATTCCATGCCTTCAAATTAAAAAGATAAATTTACCTATTGTAAACACAAAATATTGTACTTATTCTATTAAATATAAATTTGAGTACAAATATAAGAATATCGAATATATGTGGGTTCAATCTCTATTTGATCCTCCAATTCTTCTCTTCACTTTGACCCTCGAACGATCTTTAAGAAGCCTTTGAGATTTGTTGTAGAAGTATGCCTCCTAGATCTCCTTGGACTTCATCTTCAAGCTTTGTAACGTTAACGCGGATGACTTTCATCTTGCTTCCGAAGTAAATGTTGAGCTTTGACTCGATCTTTTTGACTTGATGATGTTGACTTGAGCTTTGAGGTTGATGGTGTTGACACTGAGAAAGTTCGCTTTATTTTCAAAGTACGTTGAGCGACGAGCTTTATAACGTTGACTTGGAGGACTTCCGCCTTATTTTCGGATCAAAAGCCACTTGAGATATTTCCGCCGAAGAACACCTTGAATCTCGCCGGGACACCTTTAATATTGAGAGATAAATATTGGAGAATTTCTCTCTTCAATTCTTGTGCTTTTGAAGATGACTTTTAGGTGTGATTTGAAGTTGTGTAGAGACCCTATTTATAGTTGTAGGAAGAGAGAAGTTGAGTGGGCTTTGGACTCCATCATGTGCTCTAAAGACTTAGGTGGCGCAATTTGATTCGCTCTTTGAATATTTATGCATATCTTTTACTTGTTTCCAAAGTAATAGATATTTATCACCATATAAAAATATATTTATCAATTAAATAACTTATTTAACATGGATATCATAAAATTCCATAGTAAAATAAGATATTAAAATTAATTAAAATATTTCATTAAAATTTCGATCTCTACAAATGCCCCCTCGAGACTTGTTCATGACAACTTATCATAAAAATGAATAAGTCTCGATAAATTTGAATTTTCTAGAAAGTTTATACTCGTTTCAAGGAGTTCTTGGATTTGATAGAAAATTTTTACTCGTTTCAAGGAGTTTTGAATATCTCAGAAAGTTTATAGTCGTTTCAAGGAGTCTTGAATTTGATAGAAAGTTTAAACTCGTTTCAAGGAGTTTTGAATTTGATAGAAAGTTTAAACTCGTTTCAAGGAGTCTTGAATTCAGACTTGATTTTAGATTGTCCCACCAGGCGTGCCAAAATCTGTAAACACAAAATATTGTATTTATTTAATTAAATATAAATTTGAGTACAAATATAAGAATATCGAATATATGCAGGTTCAATCTCTATTTGATCCTCCGATTCTTCTCTTTACTTTGACCCTCGAACGATCTTTAAGCAGCCTTTGAGATTTGTTGTAGAAGTATGCCTCCAATATCTCCTTGGACTTGATCTTCAAGCTTTGTAACGTTAACGTGGATGACTTTCGTCTTGCTTCCAAAGTAAATGTTGAGCTTTGACTCGATCTTTTTGACTTGATGATGTTGACTTGAATTTTGAGGTTGATGGTGTTGACACTGAGGATGTTCGCCTTGTTTTCGAAGTACGTTGAGCGACGAGCTTTATAACGTTGACCTGGAGGACTTCCGCCTTGTTTTCGGATCAAACGCCACTTGAGATATTTCTTCCGAAGAACGCCTTGAATCTCGCCGGGACACCTTTAATATTGAGAGAGAAATATTGGAGAATTCCTCTCTTCAATTCTTGTACTCTTGAAGATGACTTTTAGGTGTGATTTGAAGTTATATAGAGATCCCTATTTATAGTTGTAGAAAGAGAGAAGTTGAGTGGCTTTGGACTCCATCATGGACTCTAAGGGCTTAGGTGGCGCAATTTGATTGGCTCTTTGAATATTTATGCATATCTTTTACTTGTTTCCAAAGTAATAGATATTTATCACTATATAAAGATATATTTATCAATTAAATAACTTATTTAACATGGATATCATAAGATTCCATAATAAAATAAGATATTAAAATTAATAAAATAATTTTATTAAAATTTCGATCTCTACTTCTATGTAATGTTATTAATTATCAGCATGAATGTTTACATACAATTGATTATCAAATTACAAAAAAAAAATAAAAGGCAAAGTGAAAAAATGTCACAATTTTACCCTCAAGTAAGAGAAAAGGAAAAAAAAATCAAAATATACACAAAATAAGAAAATCGAATAGAGTAAATTCACTAATTCATAATTAATTACAACAATTATAAATGTTTAAGCTTAAACTTCATTGTGTTTATTTTTCTTCTGGAAAATCATATTTTTTTAACTTTTAAACTCTTTAAATACCTTAATCATACAATTAGAGTTAGGGAAAAAATATATTGAGTATAGATTCATCAATTAAAAATAAAGAAATTACCCATATCTTAATTGTTTTTCCATAACATCTTAAAAAATTACTTCCTTTGCACGAGACATTTTTTGTGTCATTGCTTACTTAACAATTTTCAATGGGCTAGAAATATCAGAATAAGTGTACAAAACACAACATACAATTAATAATTTAGCTTGTGTTACTATTTAAAAGAATATTAAAACTAAGTTGTAATGCTTACGATTTGATCATCGGCTGAATCTTATCACATCTTGGTCTGATTTGTAATACGAATCTCGTTTTTCTCATAGTTATAGTTTTCTATTATGAGTTTTGGTTTACTAACTTTACAAGATTTGATTTGAATTGGGATAGAACAATCCATAATTTATTATTATTAAATATAAATATTCTATTATTTCAAATTTGAATTGGGTTAGATCAATCTACAATTTTTTATTATTAAATATAGGTATTTTCTTATTTCAAATTTGAATTGTGATAGATCAATCCACAATTTTTTTTTATTATTAAATATAGGTATTTTAATTAAACTAATAAATTATTTTTGTTCTATTTTCATTTGAATAATGTTATACTTTCACATAAGAATTATCATACCTGAAATAGATCAAAAATTGACTCAATTATAAAAAGCGGCGTCTGAATATTCGCAAAATATTCATAAAAGGCAATGATATAATTTAATTGTTAGCATCTTAGCATAGATGTAAGAAATTAACTATAAGATCTTGTGATAATACATGGACAATTTCTCGCCAATCTGAATTTCTCTTTGATGCGTATGCGCACGGAGGCAAAAGATTTGGCCAACTCCTACAAGTCACGTCAAAAAGAAAAGAAAATGTTACATTTATGATGCAAGGAGGATTTATGCACCACAAATATCTGAAATTTGAAGAACATTATATAAGAAGGTTATCTCATAATTCTGTGTCATATAGTGTTTCTCTAAATAAGAAATAAAACTAAAAATATTTAAATTCTATACTTAGAGGGATTGAAAATGCAAAGTAAATAAGTGTACGTACTTTAATAGAAAAACTTCAAATTTGTATTATTATTATATTTAAAATAATATTTTTTTATTAATATATTTGGCCTAATCAAATTTTCTAATACTTGAGATATATATTTTGTGGTTAATGAAATCTAATCTAGAATATATATTATTATATATAATTAAAATATATATCTAATGATAGTAATATATATATATATATATATATATTAATTAACAAAAGTATTATAGGCAAATTAAAAGTTTTCACCACTTTTTATATAGGTATAGATTTGACCAAAGAGCAGGCCAATAATTTATACAGTTTACCCAACTTCAATTTGATAATAATGTACATCAATAATCGAGTGATACTACTTACTAATTCAGTAACTTCATGTTTTCTGACCAATTGTAATTGGTTATAATTAATTATTACAAGTATTAATATTTAAATAATCCCACCCTTATAATTACATTTGAAAATCTTGCTTGTTAGGTTATATGTAACAGTGCCTCGAGCGGGTGTCTCAAAGGAGGCTCGAGACAATAAGCGATGGAGACGGTAGCGTTGCAAGCTTCGCGGGCTCGAGACTGGCTCGAACTCGTGAGACCAGCTCAAGCCAGTGCATGAGCTTTACGCGCCATCCCACAAAATTAAAAAAAATCACGCTTAACGGAAAAAAAATTGAAAATCCAACATTGTGCGGCAACGACTATTTAGCCGATTTATCTTTTTTTCTTATTCAAATTTTACACGATAAATACACCTTACTTCCCTCATTTCATTCCACAACAAATTCATTTCTCATTTTCTCTCTCAAATTCATATATCAAAGATTTCTTCTTCATCAAGTACTTCAACTTTCTCAGTGGAATATGAATCTCACGGCACCGACGACGAGGTCCTGAAGATGATGGCAAACGTGGAACGAGCCATCCGTGCACACGTAGAGGCGCATAATAATAATAATAATAATAATAATAATAATAATAATAATAATAATAATAATAATAATAATAATAATAATAATAATAATAATAAGAAAAAGAAAAAGAAGAGGCCGAGGTTGTTCGTCCACCGCGACCGTGAAGCGGCATGTAGCTCCTACACGCTTACTACTTCGCCGACAACCCCACTTACGGTGAGCACTTTTTCCGACACCGCTTCCGAATGCATAAGCATCTTTTTTTGCGCATTTGCAAGACGTTAGAGGGCAACGTTCGCTTCTTCAAGCATCGACAAGATGCACTGGGATGATGGGGGCTCACATCGGTGCAAAAATGCACGATGCCTGTGCGACAACTACACACCAGTGGTGCTGTGGATGTGTTCGACGAGTACTTAAAGATTGGAGATAGCACCGGCCATAGTTGCCTCAAAAAAATTTGCCGAGCAGTCATCGAGCACTTCGGCTAGAGGTGCTTGAGGAAGCCAAACGCTGCCGACAACGCTCGCCTGCTCCAAATGCACGAGGCGTGGCATGGATTTCCGGGGATGCTCGGGAGCCTGGATTGCATGCCCTGGGCATGGAGGAACTGCCCAAAAGGGTGGGCAGCTGCCTACACGCGCGACGATCAGGGCGAGCCAACCTTAATTTTGGAGGCGGTGGCATTGCAAGATCTGTGGATTTGGCATGCCTTTTTTGGGTGTGCCGGCTCCAACAATGACATCAACGTCATCAACCAGTCGCCCTTGTTCACTGACGTGCTTGAGGATAAGGCTCCTGACTGCAACTTCACCGTCATGGATCGGCAGTACGACAAGGGGTACTATTTGACCGACGGGATCTACCCTTGTTGGACAACACTGATCAAGGCTCCTAAGATTGAAACTGATCCGAAGACAGCGAGGTTCAAGAAGATGCAGGAAGCAGCAAGAAAGGACATAGAGCAGACTTTTGGAGTTCTCCAAGTCCGATGGGGAATAATTCGGAATTCGGCTCGGTGCTGGTATACGAGGCATCTCCGAGATATCATGTTCACGTGCATTATTTTGCACTACATGATAATCAAAGACAAGCGAGAGGATGCGGAAAATTGGAGAGACGACTCTGATGCGGCGTCCACTAGCGGTATATCCGAGAGGGCCACTCCGCTCGCCTTTGAGAATTATCTCAAGTGGGAAGTCGACTTGAGAGATCAACGAAAACACAATCGGCTTACTAATGATCTCATCGAGCATCTTTGGCACCGATTTGGACCTCTAGACGAGTAGTCCATATTTTAGTTAATGTAATTTTTTTATTTCAATTAATGTAATTTTTTTATTTCAATTAATGTAATATTTTATTTTATTTGAATTAATATAATATTTTATGTTATTTTTATTAATGTAATTTTCTAATATAATTGAAAATTCGAATTGTTTAATATTAAAGTTAGAGACAGTTAAGTTGAGGAGGTAAGTATCTCTAAGTTATATCTAATGTAGAAAATAGAGATAGAGACACCTTAAAAATACTTAGTTGTCTCTAAGAATTGCAGAAAGCCTTAGTGATATATTAGTACTATGAGTATGCCATCTGACTTATGATGGAACCTATGGGCCATGGCGAGCCCAAAAGGCCGCCAAAACAAGGCCTATATTGGTAGTCAATATGATGTCGCATAACTTAATTAGATCTAAAAAAGTATATATATATATATATATATATATATATATGTATATATATTATTGTGTCCAAAAATTTGACCTAACATTACAATTCTATAAACAGCACACCTCAAGTGAACAACACCTCTGCTCACCTATCAGAATCACGCGAAAGGATGAAATTCCGACTTAGGCTCAGCGAATAGGCTTCTCCAACTTCTTGCAAAGAGAAAGGGTCCAGAGGTTTTTCCGGCGAACCCCCTCCAACGCTCAAGTCAGCTCTTAAACGGAAAGGAAATGGAAAAGAGAGTGCGTGAGTTTTGTTGGTGTGTGCGTGTGGTATCTTATCTTATAATGAAGAATGAGATGATATTTATATCTTAACTGTAAGGGCATGTTGGTAAATAGATTAAAGGTCTGCTATCCACCTTTGACATGAACTCACGCCGTTGGTTGATATCTCTGACGTTCATCTCTCAAATCCGTATTATGACAGGTAAAGGTTGTATATGCTTTTTGAAGGTGTCTGGCCAAATGAGTCCTTTGCTATGTCTTCAGAATAACTTCCTCAGATGCTCCCTCACCAGCTCTCCCAACTCGCATCTGACAAACCACCTTTATGTTTTCTGTAAGCGAATCTTAGAAGTTCAGATCTCGAAGGGACCTGAACTTTTAGGTCACAACACCTACTCCCCCCTACTCTAGTTTGAAAGGGATGTTTCTCTCTCTTTGAAACATAGAGTAACCATGATTATCACTTAGAAAACAACAGAACAGGCATTTATGGCCAAGGACACGTGTGAAGCAAAGGCCTTCGGCGAGACTTGATTGTTTTGAAAAAACTCCGTCTTTATCCATGATGATGTCATCTTTCACATCTTTTCAAAGAGGATTGGACGGGCGCCTCTTCGGTTTTCCCCCTCTTTTTCTCATCCATTTACATATCTTTGATATATTATTCTTTCATTACCTTAACTTCCCATTTTCACTTTCCCGACTTACTTTCCCTATCCTTTTCCCGTGTTTTCAACTACGACTTGGCGATGGTGAATTCCAATTCGCTCTCCGAAGAAAATACCCTTTCTGATCAACAGCGATGCCCTTCTGGGGAGATGCCGCTTGAGTCACCACCTCATGATGACTCTTTCTCTGAGACGTCTTCTCATACCCAAACTCAGAGAAAGAAACTGATTACTCACCGTTCTCGACGCCTCTCTTCCCGACGGACTGTCTCTTCCGGCCGTGACTCCAGCGTGAAAGACATTGTGGACTTGGAAGATGATTCGGCGTCTTCTCGCCCAGACCCACGGAGATCTACACCATTCACTGCCGCTGGGGATGATGCCTCTCAAAATGCGGGCACTCTCACCCCCCTCTCTGCTTCCGGTGCGTTCACAGGTGAATCCCTCTTAACTTTAGAAGAATTAAGGTTAGTGAAGGCGTGGTTAGGTTGTTGTGACACTTTTGATATTCGCCTGCCCTTATCTCACGAGCGCCCTCACTCTATAGAATTCCCTTCGGTAGTTTTTTGGTACCATCAAATTGAGGCAGGGTTGAGATTTCCCCTTGCCGACTTTGTCGTAAAAGTGTGTACTTTGCATAATTTGTGGCCTAATCAATTTCTGCCTTCTGCCATTAAAGTTCTGCTTACCTTTTTCATTCTGATGCACAGGAACGGAGGTCATCCCACTCCTACCCTTTTCCAAACAATATATGACATCAAGCCCATAGATAGCCTTTATTACATCAGTGCAAGGCCTAAAGGCCCAGCGCAGCACCTGTGTAATGCTCGTAGCGTCGGGAAGGAATGGAAGGATAAGTACTTCATCATCACACCCAAAGACGGGAATTGGCCTTTTTCATATGCTCCGTGGCAAGATTTATGCCTAAAGCAGCCTCGTCCCAGTGTCAAGGCTATCCAGCCCATCGAGCGTAAAGTGTTGAACAAGCTCACAACCAATGCTCGCCTCAGCGCCTTCAAATTCAACGATTTACTATCTAATCCCTCAGTTCTTTCGTTTTTTGAGTTGGCTCCCCCTGGCGGGTGTTCTTTTTCCCCTGAGGGTGGGTCTTACTCATTCTCTCTTTGTTTTCCTTCTCATTATCTTCCTACTATTTGATTACCCATGCATGCCTGCCTTTTGATATTAGTTTTTGCTTCGCCATTAACTATGCAGAGATGAGCTGGATCGAGGATGTTAAGCTTCCTGATGACAAGGAGTTCGACTTTGATATTCTGCTTCAAGAGCAAGCTAGTAAAGAGATAAATCGAGCCAATGATGACAGTATACTTCCTGACTCTTCTTCCGTTATTCCTTCCAACCTGACCTCTGGTCCATCGGAGTTCTCAGCATTGCCTAAATCTGGCCGTATACCTGTGAAGGTGACTTCTACTGGAGATTTGACCAAGCAACATCACCCTTCTCTAGGTTTACCTCCTCCTACTGGCAAAGGGAAGAAAGTCACTTCATTTTCAGTGGGACTCAAGAGACTAGCCCCCGTTCAACCGCCCACAGCCACTTCTAAGAAAGGTAAACACATTCCCCGTCTTGAGGTATCTCCCCAGAGAGCTGCTGACTCCGCAGGTTATGTCTTCCGGGGGCAGACATCTAGCTCTCTCCGACAGCTACCCCCATCTGAATGCCTCACTTTGCTGCAAGCTTTGCCCTCTTCCCCTAACGAGGAAGTACCCTCACAGCCTCCCTCTCTGCTCCAACTACAAAAGGAAAGTGCACAATGCCTTATCCAGGTAATTAGCTGATTACTTCTTTTTGCATGTACTCATGCTCGTTTTAAGTTTTCTACCGTATATTTATTTTGATGACCGCTTCTCTCCTTTTACCAGCTAGTCAGCGCTCATGGAAAACTTCTTCAATTCAAGGGTGACACTCGCAAGGAGGAAATGGAGAAGCTAAAAGAGAGCATAGCGAGCTATCAAATGCAGCTTAGAGAGCTTACCCATACAACAGAGCAGCTTCAAATGCAAAATCGGGATATTCTGGATACTAGTAACCAACTGTCCCTGGCAAATGATGATCTAAAGAAGCAGAATCACGAACTATCCAAATCGGTGGAGAAGCTATCGAACCTTTCCACAGAAAACGCTTCTTTGAGTGTTGTCAACGCGGACCTCAGTTACCGCTTAAATCAGGTTACTAAGGAGCTCACTGAGGCTAAAGGCCTTGTTCGGGATGTTAACAGTGCCTACCAATCAGGCTGTATAGAATGGGTTCAGGGATGTCGCAGCTTTATCTTGCGCACCCCCATGGGTAAGCGCACTTTGCAAATCCCTTCACGAGGGTCTCTTGGATTCCTATAGAGCTTCGCCTGAATACCTTGCTGCCATTCTCAATGACGTTGCTTACTTAGCAAAAAGGTGCAGCATGACCGTTCTAGCCACTGCTCGCAGCATGGGGTTTGAGCAACCCCTTGAGGTAGATTCTATCATCAAACGCCTGCCTCTACCTCCTTCTTTCAAAGGTGATCCAAAGGCTCGGTTTGGTACTTCCTGGTGGCTTCCCATGATGAGAGAGGCCTTCGAAGCTTTGACCGCTCCCTGCGACCTTCATACTGCCTTCGCTAATCCTCCCAATCCCATTTACGATTTCTTTCCTGAAGACTTTCTCCAGGTGGTAAGTCAGAACGGGAGTTATCTTTTAAACTCCCTTCAGGTCCAGCTATCTCCTCAGGTATACTTTTGCTCTACACCTCCTATCTTGGCTTTTATTTCTGTTTTAACCTCCATAAGCATCTTAAGTGTGTGTGTGTGTGTGTGTGTTTTTTTTTTTTTTACCTTCTTGGGCAGGTGTTCCCCCTTCCGCCTCTCAAGCTGAAGTTAATAATCCCACGAGCAGGACCTCTCCAGACACAGCTCCACCTTTGGCTCAGCATGCTGACGAGGAAAATACTATGGAAGAAGATACCACGACTTCTTAGCATAGTGTTTTATCTGCTCGTTGCTTTCTTAGAACAATGCTTCTTTTGTATGAGCTTGACTCTTTTATTTACCTTTGCTTTTGGCATCTATCTGCCGTACACTCTTAATTTCCTTGCATTTATATATTTTATTATCTAAACTTGAGCTCATTTTGAGCATTATCGATTTTAAGTGTTTTGCTACTTATGTTTCTGATTTTGCATTTTCATAAGGTAATCTGACCCCCCTTGGGGTGTAGGGTACACCCCTACTCCCCCCTACTCTGGATGAATTCGAACAAGGGTTACATTTTTCCTTTTCGAATCATTCAGAGTATATTACACTTTATTAACTGAATTTGCTTGTATATTAACTGATTCATCAAAACAGTGTATAGAATAACCAAAACTTTTGAGCCTTTATTTACTTTCAGCAAGTTCTCAGCGTGCCATTATACGAATACTCGCCTAGCCGAACAAGTATTCTACCAAAAAGGGAGTTAAGAGACCTGGCACGTAGGCTCTCTTTCTCCAAATAAAACAAAACAGCTTTTCCTCTCCATAGACAGAAAAATGCTCAAACATAATATTTCTTTAAGTTGCTGATGTTCCACGACTTGGGGCCAGCTTTCCTTCTTGGTCCATGAGCTCATATGCTCCTCTTGATAGGACTTTAGCTACCACAAAGGGTCCTTCCCAATTCGCTTCGAATTTCCTCATTGGGTGCATGGCATCAGCCCTTTTCAACACCAAGTTTCCTTCTTCCAGTTTTCTAATTCTGACCTTTTTGTCAAACGCTGCTTTGATCCTAGCTTTGTAAGCCAAAGCTCGCTGGTGAGCTCTCTCCCTGACTTCTTCGATTAGGTCTAAGCTCTCCCTTCTAAGTTCTTGATTTAAGCTCTCATCATAGGTCAACGTTCGATACGATGAGATGTCATTCTCCACCGGCATGATGGCTTCCGATCCATATATCAAGCGGAAAGGCGATTCCCCAGTGGCTGTTTTCTGACCAGTTCTATAAGCCCAAAGGACGGAATCTACCTCATCTAACCACTGAGACCTCTCTTTCTCCAGTCTTTCTTTGATGTCGTTCACTATGGTCATATTGGTTATTTCCACCTGACCGCAGGTCTCCGGTCGAGCTACAGAAGCAAACCTTTGCTCGATTTTCCTTGCCTTGCACCATTCTTGGTGGCAGGAACTTCACCTGAAGCAACCTCACCCCACTGTTACGACTATCTCCCCCATTAACCTCAAAGTGCTACTGCAATTATCTCTAAGGGCACGGCTCACCCCCTTCTCATTCAATTCCTTGCTATCTGACTCTAGTGTACTTTCCTTCTTCGGGTTGGCACCTCAAGGAGATCACTCTTTTTCTATCGAGTGTTGGTTTCACTCGTCTTTTTATCTTTTCCTTTTTTGTTTCTCGAGCCTTTCTAACATGAATTTCATTCTTTGCACCCTGCTTGGTGTAGGAACAAGCTGGATTCAGGATGTAAAACTTCCTGACGATAAGGATTTTGACTTTGCCATTCTGTTGGAAGAACAAGCGCGACTGGAGTCTCAGGATCACGATACTTCGCACGTCCTTAATCGAGCTTCCTTACCTGCTGCAGCATCTGCACCGCCACAGTCTGCTCCCATTGCAACTTCGGGGGTCCTCGTTAAGCCTACAGCCACCAAATCTCTCAGTTTAGATTTTCCCTCTCAAGGCTTTGGCAAGGACAAGACTGCTTCCAGTAGGCCTTCTTTCTCATCTCTCAAGGAAAAAACCAGAGCAGACACCTCCACTACTCTTACGAGGCCACTTTTTCCTCGACCTCCTTCTGGTGCTGCTAAAAAATCTAAACACACTCCTCTCCTCAACAACTTTCCTCCTAAGGGAACCGATTCATCCGATTATGCTTTCAGAGGCCAAACTTCCAGCTCACTTTGCAAATTACCTCTCTATGAGTGCCTTTCCTTACTGACAGCTATCCCTGTCTCAGACGAAGAGGCTGAAACGAACCCTCCCTCTCTACGCCAACTTCAAGAGGAGAGCGCCCATAATCTGGTGCAGGTATCGTCACCATTATGCTCTCATTCTCATAAGATATTTTATTTTTAGGTATTATCACATCTTTGCTTTTATCTTTCTAATGCTTCTCTCTCTCTTTCTTGACACTATCGCAGCTGATCAGTACTCATGGCCGATTATTGCAATTTCAAGATGTTGCTCAAGAGAAGGAGGTGGAGAAGCTAAGAGAGGCACTAGTGGCTAGCCAAGTGCAATTACAGGAGTTAACCAGGGTGAATGAGGACCTGCAGCACCAAATCCAAGACATCCTGGACACGAGCAGCAGGCTTTCCTTGGCCAACGACGATCTAAAGAGGAAAAACCATGAGTTACTCATGTCGCAAGAGAAAATGTCTGCTTTATCCGAGGAGAATGCATCTCTCAGCCATGCCAATGCCGAGCTCAGCCATCATTTGTCCCAAGTTAACAAGGAACTTGAGAGGAGCAAGAACCTTCTTCACGCTGCCAACCTTCCTTACCAGTCAGGTTATACTGAAGGGGTTCACTACTGCCGCAGCTACATCCTTCGGACCTCTCTGGGCCAACAAGCAATGCAAATTCTTCATCAAGGTCTTTTAGAGTCTTTCCAGGCATCACCTGAGTACCTGTTGGCTATCCGCCAAGACATTGCCTCTTTATCAAAGAGGTGTGGTATGACGGTACTAGCCAAGGCTCACAATTTGGGTTTCAAGGAGCCTATAGAGGTGGATTCGATAGTGAAACATCTTCCTCTACCTCCTTCATTCAAGGTTGACCCCTCTACTCCTCTGGGAACATCGCTTGGTGGCTTCCTATCATGCAGAAAGCCTTTGAGGCTCTCACAGCACCGTGCGACCTGCAAGCCATTTTCTCTGATCCACCTGAGCCCATTTATGATTTCTTTCCAAAGGGCTTCCTTCCCCATAGCAAGATATCAGGTATCTCATGCTCTACTTCGCTCCCATATACCCATCCTTGCATTTGTTACTATAACGTCTCACTTCCTTGACTAATCCATTCCCTACTTCTTTCCTTCAGATGTGCCCTCAACCGATGGGACTCCACGGGTCCTTGGTGATGGACCAGGAAAACTGGAGAGTGTCCCTGAAGATGAGTCTGCTGATGCTGCGAGGGCTGAGCCTGATGATGATTCCGCCAACTTCCTAGTTTAGTTGTTATGTAGTTCATGTTTCAAACAATATTTTCATCTGTTTTTGTACTGAACAATTTCCTTTGCACTTTGGTGTTCGAGCAATTTCAGCATCTCTGTTTGTCTTACTGGTACTGCACTTTCTGCTTAGCAGCTTAATCCACTATGTCTATTTTGTTATTGTTTGTCTACGTATTTCTTTCGTTCTGCATTTTCATGAGGTATTGCGGGTCCTCCCTAGGGATGTAAGGTACACCCCTACTCCCTTCTACTCTAGATGGTTCCATCTCATTGCCAAATCATTTAGAGTAAGTACTTCGTTCTATTCTACGATATGTCGTATTTACTATCTTATCTCGGCTTCACAGTTTCCACTAATCACAATGCAGCGATATGCAAACGAAGATGAAAATTAAGGAAAACAACTTCTCAGCCTTTATTCATTTACGACAAGTTCTCTTCGTGCCATTACAGGAATACTTGTCTAGCTAAGCAAGTATCCTATAAAAAAAAAAAGCGAGGATGAGACCTGGCACGTAGACCTCCTCCCATTCAAAACAAAGATTTTCCATAACACATTTCTAAACATAGTACTTCTTTAGGTTGCCAACGTTCCACGATCTCGGTTCCACGTATCCTTCATGGCTCGTGAGCTCATATGCTCCGCTAGGGAGCACTTTGGTTACCACAAACGGTCCTTCCCAATTCGGTTCGAACTTTCTCACCGGATGCATCGTATCAGCTCTCTTGAGCACCATGTCTCCCTCTTGAAACCTCCTGGTCTTTACCTTCACATCATATGCAGGCTTCACGCGAGCCTTGTAAGCCAGAGCTCGCTGATGTGCCTCTTCACGTATCTCATCGATCAGATCTAAGCTATCAGCTCTCAGCTCTCTGTTCAGGTCCTCATTATAGGACAGGATTCTATGTGCCGGAATCTTTGCCTTCATTGGCATGATGGCGTCAGTGCCATATACCAAACAGTACTTGGCATAGATTTTCCTTTTTCCAGTTCTCTCCCCTTCTATCAGTTCTCCAGTTCTCAAGAAATGTAGAATAGGTACTCTCCAATCGCTTTTCCCTTCTATTTCATGAACACTCTTTTCTATGAGGCTACTGGCCATTTTCAACAACGTCACTTTTTCGGGCACCAGCACATTCGGAGAGCTGGCCAACCTAGCAAGGCGATCTGCCTGCGCATTGAGGTCTCAAGGTATCTGCTCTACCTTCAAATCCTGAAACTGTTTACTCAGGTCTCTGACCTGTTCCACGTGTCTGATCATCCTATATTCATTGATCTCATAATTTCCTGAGACCTGTTGAACTACCAATTGGGAGTCAGAATGAATGACGATCCTCTGAGCCCCCAACTCAGCTACCATCTCCAGCCCTCTGACAAACGCTTCGTACTCAGCTTCGTTATCGGAAACTCTGAACTCAAACTTCAACGCAAAACTAAGTCTACTCTGGTCCGGAGTTATTATGACAATTCCGGCACCGCACCCTTCAATCGTCACCAATCCATCAACAAAAACTTTCCACTCTGGCCATTGCATGGGCTGAGTGGTTTCTTGGATAAAATCCGCTAGGGCTTGCGTCTTAACAGTTGTGCGTGGTTCAAATTCCACATCATATTCCCCTAGCTCCACACTCCATTTCACCATCCCTCCTGAGAGATCTGGCTTGCTCAATACCTACTTAAAGGGGAAGCTGGTTCTCACTACCACCTTGTGAGCTAAAAAATACAACCTTAATTGCCCCGCTGCTGTCATCACAGCTAAGGCAGCTCTCTCTACGTCTGAGCATCTGTACTCAGCTCCCTGCAAGGCCTTACTGATATAATAAATGGGCTTTTGCATAGAGCCCTCCTCCTTTATGAGGACTGCGCTCAGGGAATGGTCTCCAATAAATATATATAGGTACAAAGTTTCATCTGGGGTAGGTTTGGCTAACACTTGCAAGCTTGCCAGATGAACTTTCAATTCCTCGAATGCTTTCTGACAGCTCTCCTTCCATTCGAATTTACTGGCCTTCTTCAACACCTTGAAAAACGAAGAACCTCTCTCCGCTGAGGTAGATATGAACTGACTAAGCGCGGTGATTCTTCCATTCAGCCGTTGTACCTCCCTTACATTGGTAGGAGCAGTCATTTCCAGTACATCTCGTACTTTATCCTGATTTACTTCAACTCCTCTAGGGGTTACTATATATCCCAAAAACTTTCCTGATCTAACTCCAAATGTACATTTTGCTTGGGTTCAACCGTAAATCATACTTTCTTAAAACTGTCGAGACCTCCTCTAGGTCCCTGGCATGGTGCTCTGCCTTCACACTTTTCACAAGAATGTCATTTACATACACCTCCAAAACCTTCCCTATTTGGTCTTCAAATATCGTATCCATCATTCTCTGATAGGTAGTTCCAGCATTTTTTAGAGCAAAAGGTATTCCTACGTATGCAAACGTACCACATATAGTTATAAAGGCTGTTTTGATCACGTCTTCAGGAGCCCGCTGTATTCGGTGATACCCTTGGTAAGCGTCAAGCATAGACAGCAACTCACATCCTGAAGTTGAATCAACCAGCTGATCGATGCAGGGCAGCGGGTAATGATCTTTCGGGCATGCTTTATTCAGGTCTCTGAAGTCTATGCACATCCGCCAGCTACTATTACTTTTAGCCACCATTACTGCATTCGACAGCCATTCAGAGTACTGAATTTTAACTATGACAGGCGTCTAACAGCCGCCTGATCTCTTCCCTGATCACCTTTTCTTTCTTCGGCCCAAAGGACCTCTTCTTCTACCTTACTGGCTTCGCTCTGGGGTCCACATTTAGATAATGTAGAGCTACAAATGGGTCTACCCCTTTCATATCCTCTGGGCTGAATGCGAACAAATCTGCATCCTTCCACGAGCATCGGATTATCGCCTCTCTTTGCTCTTTAGTCATTTGCTTTCCCATCTTCATGGTGAAGCCTATTTTTCCCAGGAACAGTTCTATCATCATCAGGTCCTCCTCTACTGGCCGCATTCTCGGCTCTAGGCTTTCACCCGTACCTTTCATCTTTGCATCTTTATCCTGCAGTGGACGTTCTGCCACTGAGGCTCATTTCACCCTTTGTTTGGCATGCTTTATGGACTTCACATAAGATTCTTTCGATACTTCTTAGTCTCCAGAGACCTCAGCTACCAATCCCTCCTTGAGAGCTGGGAATTTCATTTTCATGTGGTAGGTAGAGACCACTACCTGGAAGTCATTCAATGCGGGTCTTCCCAATATTATATTATACGCCGAAGGTGTATCCACTACTAGGAACTTTACCATCCGAGTGTTCGAGGTCTCACCACTCCCGAGTGTTACCTGAAGGGTTACCTCCCCTTTGGGCTGTATTTCACCTCCAGCAAAACCATATAATGTCGTGTTCACCGGAATCAAATCAGCATTAATTTTCATTTTCTGGAAACAATCCCAGAAAAGCACATTTACTGCACTTCCAGTGTCCACGAAGACGTGCCACTCACCAGTTGGCTACCTCAGCACTAATCACAAGTGCATCGTTATGGGGCGTTGTGCTTATCAAGTCATTGGGACCAAAGCTTACACATGCTCTTGGGTTTGTCTCCCCTCCTGGGAATAAGTCCACCACGTCAATCTCCATGCCTATCGTTCCTGCTAATTCTTGGACCTCCTTATTCACTTGGGCTTTAGCAGCTCTCACATAAGCTTTACGAGCTCAGCCTGAGTCTCCGTTAATATTTCCTCCCATAATCATGTTGATATTTCCTCTTTTCGGGGGAGGATCCTCTCGCCTAGGGGGAGTTCTTTCCCCCTGGTCAGGTCTCTTCTGCTCAGGTTCTTTTCTCTTATAATTTTTCTCTCTTTCTTTTTTGACAAATTGGAGTAAGGTATCATCCTTTTTCAGTAATCGCTCGATAGCATCTTTCAAATGCCTACAAGAGTTCGTGTCATGCCCGTAATCATTGTGATACTTGCAGTACAGCTCAGATCGCGGGTTGTGCGGAGCTTTCTTATAAGTTCTTGGAAACCTGAAGTGAGGAGACCTGGCCGCAGCTTCCATGACCTCTACCAAGGACACATTGAGGGGGGTATAATGGTCAAATCTTTCTGGGGCTCTCTTAGGTTTCTGTCCTCCCTTATCTTTTTCAGCCCGTGATGTTGTGGATGACCTTTTCTCCGAGGTCTCCCTTTTGGGAACAGGTAGTTGTTCCTGCATCTTTCTAGCCTCCTGAGCCTCCTCGAGGTTGACATATTTTTCAGCTCTCTGCAGCAATTCTTAAAAGAACAGGGGAGCTCTCTTGTTCAGAGAATTAAAGAACAAACCCGGTGCTAAGCCCTGTATAAGCGCCTGCACCTTCACTTCGTCTGAAGCCAGAAGGACCTGTAAGACTTCAGCGTTAAAGCGAGTCGCATACTCCCGCAAGCTCTCTGAGGGTCCTTGCCTCATTGCCATGAGTGAGGAAGACGTCTTTATGTGCCTCCTCGCACTAGCAAATTGGTAAAGAAACATGGACTTGAACTCGAGGAATGGACTTATACTGTTGGGAGGTAATTGAGAGAACCATTGTTGAGCTACCTTCGACAGAATCGTAAGGAAAACTCTGCACTTAACTCCCTCTGTTTATTGATGCAACATTGCACCAATTTCAAACCTCATCATATGCTCATATGGATCTGTGGATCCGTCATATTCCGACGCCAGTGTTTTGAAATTCGAAGGTAGCTGATCTTCTCTGATGTCCTTTGAAAAAGGAGACTGGCTATCACCCGTTTTAACAGGCTTCTTAGGAGATTTCCTAGGTGAAGAGGCCTTCCGCTGGAGATCTTTCAATTGTTGTTTGAGGATTGCGATCTCAGCAGCATCTTCCTCATCTTGAGGTCTCACAATCCGTGTTTCTTCTTCTGCAAATTTCATTGCAAAATAAATAATCATAATTTCATTAGCGAGTAAGTCACTTTAGGAATATCACTAATATCTACTTTCTCTATTTATTCACTGACCATTTTCTAATTCAGTCTGAGGGCTCTCATACGAATCGCTTTCATATTGACCTTCGTCTACGAGTTCTCCCTGCCAAAGGCAATAAAAACATTCAGATCACGAACATTTATTTTCGTATTAACGAGGCTTAAACCGTCTCCTCGACATCTCGTCGTGATTAAGATCTTACAAGATCCATCCGCACCTTCTTAGCTTTTTCCTTAGCTGTGTAGTCGGATCTCTTATTTTAGCCCCCTGAGGGAGCCAAGGCTTTGGATACAGCTTGCTTCACCATAGCACTGAGCTGATCCATAGATACCACATAGGTGACACTCTGCTGCGCAGGTACTTGAGGTTCCTCTCTCGTAACCTCCGAACCTTTTCGATCTCCTTCTTTCTGAGGAGTAGTCAACTTAGAAGCCCCTTCCTTATTGGGTGTCGGCATCTTTGGTGGATCCACCTTCATGGTATTTTGATTCTTTTCCTTAGTACGTTCTTCCGAGGAGCGATCATCACGCACCACTCCTTCAGGTGGGGTCTCTTGACCTCGAACTGATATATTTTCCATGATTTGAACCTGCATTTCGAGGTTTTCAGATTTCAGTACCTGGCCAAAGCATATCATCAAGGGCATAACAAGTGTTCAACACCACCCTTTCCCAAGACCATTATCAGGTCTTGCTGAGTATTTAAGGAACTCAAGGAATGCGATTCAGCATATTCCTTTTCCCAACCCAGTTTCCCAATCTTTGTTGGGGTCGCGTAAGACCTGCTCTAGAGGTCCCATGTTTCCTTTGGTTTCACTCCTCCGTACTACGAAGGTTCTCGAGGTTCTTCCTCATAACAGAAAATTCTGTTTATCTTTTTGTCCCACTAACGGTTTTAAATCGTATTTCGAAATGAGGAGTTTTACACTAAGATTCGCAGGGAGGTTTAAAATACAGAGATTCCGAAATCACTTGACTCACTCCTTTAAAAACAGCAAAAGCTTTTGAAAGTAGAAGCACAAATAGACTAAATTACTCAGATCCAGTTTCTTAGTACTTTCTTTCTCTTCAAGTTTAAACTCGAACTCGACGTCGTTAAAAGAAGGACATATATAAAGAGTCTAGAACGAAATTTCGAGGCAAAATTCCGTTTCCCACAGACAGCGCCAGATGATGCGTCTAGAAATGCACATCATGTAAAAATCAGAACACATAAGCGGATGAAGATTAACACTCACCTGTTCCACAGCTCTTTTCCGTCCCAGATGGTTGGAATCATCTTCTATGGAGGAGTCCTAGCGTGGCTCTGCAAGAAAAGGAGGGTCAGGGAAGTTTTCCGGCGAACCACCTCCGAATATTAAGTCAGTATCCTGGGTTTTTCTCTTGGAGGTGAATGTAACAGGAAAAATAAGTCAGAAAATAATTGTGTGTTTGTGTGTGTTGGATTTGTAATATATACTCGTGTGTTTTCTTGAGAGTGAAGTTGTACGACTGCCAACTCCCTTTTTCTTGGTCTTTACACGTTCCGCTACTCTATTGGCTGTGGTGTGATTGTACTTCCTGACGGTACCAGATGAGTATAAATTAAAGTGTTTTTCGTCTGTTAGGTATTCAGTTAGGAGAGAGCTCGACATCAGAGACCTCAAAGCAGATCTTTGACTGGATCTGGACGGGAGACCTCCAGGCAGGTCTCTGAGAAGAGATCCCCACGAGAGATCTCAGCTTCTTTATTAGGTCAGCTTCTCGATAAGGTATTCGCAGCGACTATGTAGAATGCTCAGTTCTTCTCGAGACCTGAGTATTTTTTGTCCCTATCACCATGCTTTTGACACTTAGGACATTTTTTCACAAAATCTTCTGCGTCTTTTTTCAAGGTAGGCGAATAGTATCCTGCCCTTAGCACTCGCCTCGCCAGGTCTCTGAACTCAGAATGGCACCCGGCTCTTCCCTGGTGAATTTCTTTCAATACTTATACACTTTCGATCTCCGTTAAGCACCTAAGTAGCGGCTGAGATATAGCTCTCTTGAATAGATATCCCCCAATCATGCAATACTTAGCATAGATTCGTCTTTTATGAGCTTTCACCCCTTCCAACAACTTTCTTGTCTTCAAGAAGTGCAATATGGGAGCTCTCCAATCGTTTCTAGCTTCTATCGTGCTGGCCTCTTCTTCTTTAGCGCACTCTGTTAATATTTTGAGCAATACCACCTTCTCAAGTATTAGTTCTCCTGTTGAGCTTGCCACTCTAGCTAGGTGATCTGCCTTGCTATTGAGATCCCTTGGGATTTGCTTTATGCAGACATCCACAAACTTCTCCTTCAAATTCCTCACTTTCTGGACATACCGTGCCATTCTCTCGTCTTTCACCTCATAATGTCCTGTCAGTTGTTGAACCATCAATTGGGAGTCAGAATGCATTATAACCTTCTGGGCTCCCAACTCAGCTAACATTTCTAAGCCTTTGACGAATGCCTCGTATTCAGCTTCATTATTCGACACCTTGTATTCGAATTTTAAGGCGAAACATAGTTCTTCCTCATCAGGTGTTATGATGGAGACACCCGCTCCTCACCTGTTGACTGTGACCGACCCGTCTACATAGGCCTTCCACTCCAGCTATTGCATTGGTTTCGTGGTTTCCTGGATAAAGTCCACCAAAGCCTGAGCTTTAATAGTTGTCCTTGGCTCGAAATCTACCTCATACTCTCCCAATTCTACACTCCATTTTACCATTCTTCCCCAAAGGTCCGGCTTACTCAAGATTTATTTGAACGGTAAGTTAGTTCTCACCACCACTTTATGCGACAGGAAGTACAACCTCAGCCTCCTAAGAGCTGTCATAATGGCGAGGGTTGCCCTTTCCACATCAGAGTATTTGTACTCAGCCCCTTGTAAGGCTTTGCTAACATAATAAATAGGTTTCTGATGAGATCTCTCCTCTCGTATGAGGACAGCACTTAGGGAGTGCTCTCCCACTGATATGTACAAATACAGTGTCTCGGACGGTGTTGGCTTAGTTAATATTGGCAAGCTAGCCAGATGGTTTTTCAGTTCTTCAAAGGCCTTTTGACAGCTTTCATCCAATTCAAATTTGCTCGCCTTCCTTAGTACCTTGAAGAATGGGAAACTTCTTTTAGCAGAGGTAGAAATAAACCTACTGAGAGCTGTAATTCTCCCATTTAACCGTTGCACCTCTTTTATATTAATGGGAGCTGCCATTTCAAGAACTGCCTTCACTTTGGCTTGATTCACCTCTATGCCCCTTGGGGTTACCATGTATCCCAAGAACTTGCCAGATCTTACCCCAAATGTGCATTTGGCCGGGTTCAAATGAAGGTTGTACTTTCTGATGACTGCCATTACCTCCTCCAGGTCTCTGACATGGTGCTCAGCTTTCACACTTTTGGCCAAAATACATCTACATAGAATTCTAAAATCCGCCATATTTGATCTTCAAATATCAAGTCCATCATTCTTTGATACGTGGAACCTGCATTTTTCAGACCGAAAGGTATTCTTACGTACGCAAATGTTTCGCATACCGTTACAAAGGCTATTTTTAACACATCCTCCGGAGAGAGCTGTATCTGGTGGTACCCCTGGTATGCATCCAGCATAGACAACAACTCGCACCCTGATGTAGAATCGACCAGCTGGTCAATACAGGATAAAGGATAGTGATCTTTCGGACATGCTTTATTGAGGTCTCTGAAATCAATGCACATCCTCCAGCTGCCATTACTCGTTGCCACCATCACTGCGTTTCACAGCCACTCAGAATATTGTATCTTCACAATGTGTCCTGCATCTAAAAGCCGCTTGATTTCTTCTCTTATGATTTTTTTCCTTTTCGGGCCCAAACGATCTCTTCTTTTGCTTTACTGGCTTTGTCTTAGGATCCACATTCAGACAATGCACGGCTATGGATGGATCTACTCCAACCATATCTTCTGGAAAGAATGCAAACAAATCAGCATTTCTTCTAAGACATTCTATTATGGCTTCTTAATGTTCAGCAGTCATCAACTTGCCTATTGTTGTGGCTGATCCCACCTTATCCAGATAGAGTTCCACCATCATCAACTCTTCTTCTACAGGTTGCATGCGCGGTCTCATGTCTTCTCTTATATCTTCCACGTTTTCTAATTTACTTCGAGAGACGTGATCTGTTACCTGAGCTCTTTTACTGCTCTGTTTAGCTTGCTTGATGGATTTTACGTATGATTCTCTGTCATAGACTTGATGGTCGGGAAAGGAATTGGGCATAGTGGCGAAGAATTATTGGGCGTCGGTGATGAGAAGAAGAAAAAGATGAGAGGAGCTGGAGAAGGAAACAGTGGGGGAGGAGGCTCGTTGACTAAAATGGGGAAGAATGGTACTGAGGAGTTGCTGAGCAAACTTATTGAAAGTGGCTAGATTCGACAGTCAGGATTGAGAGTTGTTGAGACACGTGGACAGCCCTGATGGTCCCAACGTGTCTCCTTATCTTTATATTTCTGTTTAAATGTTTTACTGTTTGTGGTTGTAATTTCTTTTCAGCTAGTATGGTATTGGTCCCCACTGTAGATCATGCCATATAAATTGTACGTGATGAAGAAATGAAACCCTAAGCAATATCAATTATCTTTTGCCTCCTTCTACATTTCTTTCTCATCTACTCTTTCTTCTACTTCTAAATCTCTACATTTCTGCTGTTCTTTTCATATAAAAAATCACACAAAAATACTACAATTTCTGGGTTCTATTACATTGGTATATCAGAGCCTGGTTTTTCGCTTTTCTTCAGCAAAGATCTGGCAACATGGCAGAGGGAACTCGTGTTAGGGAGGTGCAAGAACAACATAAGAAGCTGGAACAACAACTGCAAGCAGAGGCAAGGAACAGATTGGCGTCATAAGATCAGATCAAAGAACAACTCAAGAGCATGGATACCAAACATGATTTATTTGCTAAGATGGTGGATGCAAAGCATGATTCCCTTACTAAATCAATTGAGGAGTTGAAGCAGTTGATTATAGGCAAGGGGAAGGAACCAGCTAGCCCATCTATATTGGGTCCCTCTCCTACTACAACAAGGATGGAAGGTAACACTAGAACCCCCTTCAATTCTGGGTTTAAAACAGATTATTCTCAGCAGTCTAGTGCTCAATCTGGTCACTCAAATCACAGAATTGATTTCCCAAAGTTTAATGGAACTAACCCTAGGGCTTAGATCATCAAGTGCAACACTTATTTTAAGTTGTCTTCTACTATGTCTGATGAGAACATGATCCAACTGGCGGTTCATAATTTTGAGGGGAGGGCTTTCCAGTGGTTACAGAATTTTGGCTATGATGAGTTGTTTACTGCTACTTGGGAACAATTTGTGCATGTAGTGTCTCTTAAGTTTGATGATCTAAATGAGAACAAGATTATCATGGAATTTAAGAATCTTAAGCAGGTTGGGAGCTATGACACTTATGTGGAGAAGTTTGAGGAACTCAGAGCTTGCTTATTGTTGAGTAACAACATGAACTATACTGAAGGATACTTTATAGCCAGTTTTATCAGTGGTTTAATTGAGGAAATGCAAGGATTTATGCTGTTATTTAAACCTAAGACTCTGCTAGATGCAATAGAGATAGGGAAGCAACAACTACTTACCCTAGATGCCTTGTCAAAGAGGGTCAGACCACCACATAAACCTTTCCCTAGTCAAGGCAACAGTTACAGGAAGCCTGATACAACTGTGGGGCAGAAAACCAACCCTATCAACAACAATAGATCCCTAGTCAAAATTCTCACCAGTGCTGAAATGGCTGCAAGAAGAGAACGAGGGTTATGTTATAACTGTGATGAGAAATATGCATTTGGGCACAAGTGCAAGCATAAAACCTTTTACATGGAAATGGAGGTGGAAACAGATCTGGATCACCTGCAGCCAGAAGAGGAAGATGAGGGTGTAAATCTTGAGGAGGGGCAAATGGATGTGGTATTCATGACCATGGAATCTATTCTAGGGAATCCAAACTCTGCTACAATGAGAGTGATAGGGGAAGTTAATGGCAGGCAATTAAGGATTTTACTGGATACAGGTAGCACTCTCAGTTTTTTGAAGAAAGACATGGCAAGAGAGTTAAACATACAAACTGAGGAGGACAGACCCTTAGTGGTGAGATCAGCTACTGGACATAAATTAATAAGCAGAAAAAGAGCTCTGGATTTTACATGGGATATTCAAGGCCACCAGTTCACTTTCTCTCCTAGACTCTTGGGTAATGAGGGGTATGACCTGATTTTAGGGGGAGATTGGCTGAAATTCTGCACACCCATTGGGTTGGATTATGAAAATATGACCTTCACAGTCCATAGTGGAGGAAAGAATGTCAAACTAAGGGCTAACACTGACCATGCACTGTTCCACATGATCACTGCTAATGGGTTGTTTCAATTGATGAATTATCATCCAGAGGAAATTGAAGAGATGTACCTGCTTCTGCCCAACGGGGATTCAGAATTCAAGCATAAATCAGCTGCTATATCCACTTTACTTGATGAGTACAAGGATGTTTTTGAGGAGCCTCAGGGACTGCAACCTGTCAGAGGAGTGGAACACCAGATTAATCTCAAACCAGGAAGTGTTCCAAAACATCATTTTCCCTATAGGACTACGCACAGCAATAAGGATGAAATTGAGAGGATAGTTAAGGAGTTAATGGATTCAGGTACTATACAATACAACAGAAGTCCTTTTGCTTCCCCAGCATTGCTAGTAAAGAAAAAGGATGGCACATGGAGGATGTGTGTAGACTACAGGTACCTTAACTCTCTTACAGTTAAACATGACTACCCTATTCCTATCATAGATGAGCTGCTAGATGAGTTACATGGGGCTAGTCACTTTTCAAAACTGGATTTAAGATCAGGGTATTTTCAAATATTGATGAAGGAAGAAGACAGATACCTCACAACCTTCAGCACACACCATGGGCATTTTGAGTTCCTGGTGATGCCATTTGGCCTCTGTAATGCCCCAGCTACCTTCCAGTCTTTGATGAACCAAGTATTCCAGCCATACCTGAGGAAGACAGTGTTAGTATTTTTTGATGATATCTTGGTTTACAGTAAAAATTTGGATGAGCACTTGCTACACTTAAAAGAGGTATTGGAGGTACTAAGGGTTAATGCTTTGTATGCAAAGATGAGTAAATGCCAATTCTGTGTACAAAGTATTGAATACTTAGGCCATATAATTTCAAAGGAAGGAGTTGCAACTGACCCACAGAAGGTGGAGAGTATGGTTAATTGGCCAGTTCCTAAAACTCTTAAGCAATTGAGGGGGTTTTTAGGACTGACTAGTTACTATAGAAAATTCATTAAAGGTTATGGGTTAATAAGCAAACCACTCACTGAGTTATTGAAGAAGGATTGCTTCAGGTGGTCTGTTGAAGCTGGATTGGCCTTTGATGAGTTGAAGAAGGCCATGTCAACGGCCCCAGTGTTGGCTCTACCAGATTTTAACCAACCCTTCATACTGGAAACTGATGCTAGTGGTCAAGAGGTTGGTGCTGTCCTCATGCAAAATAAGAAACCCATTGCCTTCATGAGTAAAGCCTTATGCCCAAAAAAGCAGTTGCTGTCAGTTTATTTCTTTCAGTAATTATGGCAGTTCAGAGATGGAGATCTTACTTGCAGGGGCACAAATTCTTCATTAGGACTGACCAACAAGCTTTGAGGCATCTTCTTGATCAGAAAACTATGAACCATGTGCAACAAAAATGGATCACAAAATTGTTAGGGTTGAATTATGAGATTCAGTACAGAAAGGGAGTGGAGAACAGGGCTGCAGATGCTTTATCCAGAATTCCTAGAGATGAGGAATCTTGCCAAGCTATCACTACTGTGACTCCTGTGTGGATGCAGAGAGTTAAGGACAGTTATGAAGGAGATGCTTATTATTCACAGGTACTTATTTCTAAACCTATTGATCCAACTGCATATGCTGCATATTCTGTGGTAGCTGGAATTATTCAATACAAGGGAAGGGTTGTTATTGGATCTGCTGTAAATCTTAGGCAAGCTATCTTGAATGAGGTTCACAGCACACCCTTTGGTGGACATTCAGGAATATGGGGTACTTATTCTAGGTTGAAGACTTTCTTCTACTGGCCAAACATGAAAAAGGATGTAGAAGTGATGATTCAGGAATGTAATAATTGCCACAGGAACAAGGCTGAGCATGTGCAATATCCAGATTTACTTCAACCTTTGCCAGTACCTGACAAGTTTTAGACACATGTTACCATGGATTTCATTGAAGGCCTTCCAAAATCAGTGGGCAAGGATGTTATTATGGTGGTGGTGGATAGGCTCAGTAACTCACTTTATAGCCTTATCTCACCCTTTCACAGCTCAGGTCGTGGCCAAGTTGTTTCTAGACAATGTGTATAAACTCCATGGACCCCCAGTTAGCATTGTGTCGGACAGAGATAAGGTGTTTTTCACAAGCCAATTCTGGCGAGAATTATTTAAAGCTATGGGAACCAAATTGGAGATGACCACCGCCTATCATCTCCAATCTGATGGGCAAACTGAGAGAGTGAACCAGTGTTTGGAAGGGTATCTACGATGTATGGCTGGGGCTACCCCTAAACAGTGGGTGAAATGGTTATCTTTGGCGGAGTATTGGTACAACACTAACTACCACAACAGTTTAAAGTGTTCACCTTATGAAGCCTTATATGGGTTGCCACCCCCACACACTGGCCCGGGAGCGTTTTTATCTTCACCGAATCAAGAGGTGAAAGATTGGCTTTCGAAAAGACAAGATATGGTGCAGGTGCTAAAGAAAAATCTCATCTTGGCACAGGAAAGGATGTCTTTTTATGCTAACAAAAAGAGAACTGAAAGGAAATTCGAAGTGGGAGACTTTGTTTACCTCAAATTGCAGCCCTATCGCCAGAATTCGGTGGTCATTCGCCGGAATTTGAAGCTCGCCGCAAAATATTTTGGGCCCTACCAGATTCAAGAAAAGATAGGTGAGGTGGCTTACAAACTGAAATTGCCAGATTCGTCGAAGATACATCTCGTATTTCATGTGTCACTACTCAAAAAATGCTTAGGCAAAGATATCATACCTTCAATGGAACTTCCCGATGTCGACGCCGACGGTCATTTCAAGGTGGTTCTTTTTTCTGTCTTGGAGTACAGAACTATCACCCGTGGTGACAAGCAAGTCCAGCAGGCTCTCGTGCAGTGGACGGAGGGTAGCGCAGACGCCGCTGAGTGGGTAGATCTGAAAATTCTCCGCCGGAAATTCTCGATTACTGATCCTTGTGGTCAAGGATCTGAAAATCCGGGGAGTAATGTCATGGACTTGATGGTCGGGAAAGGAATTGGGCATAGTGGCGAAGAATTATTGGGCGTCGGCGATGAGAAGAAGAAAAAGATGAGAGGAGCTGGAGAAGGAAACAGTGGGGGAGGAGGCTCGTTGACTAAAATGGGGAAGAATGGTACTGAGGAGTTGCTGAGCAAACTTATTGAAAGTGGCTAGATTTGACAGTCAGGATTGAGAGTTGTTGAGACACGTGGACAGCCCTGATGGTCCCAACGTGTCTCCTTATCTTTATATTTCTGTTTAAATGTTTTACTGTTTGTGGTTGTAATTTCTTTTCAGCTAGTATGGTATTGGTCCCCACTGTAGATCATGCCAATTAAATTGTACGTGATGAAGAAATGAAACCCTAAGCAATATCAATTATTTTTTGCCTCCTTCTACATTTCTTTCTCATCTACTCTTTCTTCTACTTCTAAATCTCTACATTTCTGCTGTTCTTTTCATATAAAAAATCACACAAAAATACTACAATTTTTGGGTTCTATTACAACTTCCCAAGGTAACCTGAAGGATTACTTCTCCTTTTGGGTGGATTTCCCCTCCAGCGAAACCATACAACGCTGTATTCACCGGAGC
Organism: Schizonepeta tenuifolia; assembly: GCA_029490685.1. Taxonomy (NCBI): domain Eukaryota; kingdom Viridiplantae; phylum Streptophyta; class Magnoliopsida; order Lamiales; family Lamiaceae; genus Schizonepeta; species Schizonepeta tenuifolia. Next base: position 96,119,631 of record CM055959.1, read on the forward strand.
CAATTCCGCATTAATTTGCATTTTCTTAAAGCAGTCCCAAAAGAGTACGTTGGTTGCGCTACCCATGTCTACAAAGATCCGAGCCACTCTCCAATTGGCTACCTCTGCACTAATGACTAGCGCATCACTGTGAAGTTCTGTACTAACCACGTCGCCAGGTCCAAAGGTAACATGCGCTTTCCCAACCACCTCTTCTCCTGGGAAAGAGTTAACAACATCAATTTCCATACCCATTGCGCCAGCTAACTCCTGCACTTCTTTGCGTGGGCCAACTTTGGCAGCTCTCATTCGAGCTTTGCGTGCTCTCCCCGAATCACCCATGGAGTTACCTCCCATTATCATGTTGATATTTCCTCTCTTTTGCGGGGGTTTTTCTCTTCTAGGAGAGGCTTTCTCCCTTTGTTCTGGCTTTTTTGCCTCATGTTCTTTTCTTTAATAATTTTTCGCTCTTTTCTTTTTGACAAACTGGAGTAACGAATCATCCTTTTTCAACAACCGCTCAATGGCATCCTTCAGGTGCCTACATGAGTTAGTGTCATGGCCATAATCATTATGGTATTTGCAGTACAGGTCAGATCTCGAGTTTCGGGGAGCTTCCTTATACGTGCTTGGAAACCTGAAGTGAGGGGACATAGAGGCTGCTTCCATAACTTCTACTAAGGATGCATTGAGAGGTGTATATCTGTCAAATCTTTCCGGGGTTCCCTTCGGCCTGAAGCTTCCCTTGATTTAATCACCTCTAGCAATGGCGGCTGACCTTCTTTCTGAGGTCTCTCTTTTGAGCTTAGGAGATCCCTCTTTAGCTCTCCTAGCTTCATGAGCTTCCTCCAAATTGACATACTTATCAGCTCTCTGCAGCAGCTCCTCAAAGCAAACAGGAGGTTTCTTGTTCAACGAGTCAAAAAATAGCCCTGGAGCTAACCCTTGTATCAGCGCATGCACATTCACGTCATCCGAGGCCAAAGGTACCTGCAACGCTTCAGCGTTGAAGCGTCCCACATATTGTCGTAAACTCTCACCAGATTTTTGTCTCAGCGCCATGAGCGAGGAGGACGTTTTAACATGCCTCCTTGCACTAGCAAATTGGTGTAAGAACATGGACTTGAATTCACTGAATGAGCTTATGCTACGCGGGGGTAGCTGGGCAAACCACTGCTGAGCTATCTTCGATAAAGTGGTTGAGAAAACTCTACATTTCACCCCTTCAGTATATTAATGAAGCATTGCTCCATTCTCGAATCTCATTATGTGCTCATGCGGATCTGTAGAGCCATCGTACTCCAGTGTTAGCATCTTGAAATTTGCGGGCAACTGATCATCTCGAATATCTCTGGAGAAAGGAGATTGGTCATCCTTTATCCTAACAAATTTCTTGGGAGACTTCTTTGGTGAGGAAGCTTTTTTCTGGAGATCTTTAAGCTGCTGTTTGAGAGCTGCAATCTCAGCAGCTGCGGCCTTATCTTGGGATTTGGATATACGCTCATCGCCTTCTGCATATTTTTTTTAACACGCAAAAAATAGCAAAGTATGAGTTAAAAATCACTATCTTAACCATCATTAATTCGTCTCACGCGCTTAACTAATTATTACGAACCATTTTCAGATTCAGTTTGAGGACTCTGCTATCCTTCACTTTTCATAATGCTCCTCGATTTCAGGCTCCTCCTGCAAACAATCACGAAACATTCAGGTTGCCAACCATCGTATACTACTCATGGGGAGCTTAGGCTTGTTATCAAAGGCATTTGTACCTCTCTCATCTTCTCTTTGGTTGCATTACTAACTTTTTTGTTATGACTTTCAGGTGAAACCATGGCATTCGACACTGCTTGCTTTACCATGGCGCTAATTTGATCCATCGAGATCACACACGTGACGTTCGGCTGCGAAGGGGTTTGAAACTCATCCCCTTGATCCTCTACTTCTTTGCGAGCTCTCTCTTTGTGAGGGCTCAAAGACTTGGATGACCTCTCTTTCTGAGGCGTGGTAAGCTTCTGGGCAATCATCTTGGATGCATCGTGATTTCTCTCATCACTATGCCCTTCTGGGGAGCTATCTTCTCGCATAGCCCCCTCAAATGGAGGTCCCAGATCTCGGACCATCGTGCCATCCATGGCTGTTAACACAGAATTGCTAATGGTTAGCTCACCATTAGATAGAATCATCAATATAACAAGCGTAAGTGTTCAACACTACATTTCTTTCAGATAAGCTATGACAAAGCTCTCCTTAGGGTCAAAGGAACTAGAGAGCATGATCTATCACACTCCCCCCTTTTCTGTATCCCCTATTTTCACCTCTACCGAGGTCATACGAGACTCACTTCAGGAGTTTCACGTTTCTTACGTTTTCTTCTCTCATATCATGAGAGTTTTCAGAGTCCTTGCTTCAGGACCACCAGAAGTCTGGCAATATTTTTTGAGGAACGGATCCAAGCTCAGGATCCATATCCCTTTTTTTTTTTTTAAATGTTTGAGAAGACACCAAGGAAAATTAACGAGTTAGACCTAGTGTGAAACTTTGGGCATTTTAAACCAAAGTGCTAGAAAGTTCTAAGAAAATGATGATGATACACATCCAAAAAGCTTTTGCATCTTTTACTTCTTTACGTCGAAATACAACAAACGAAGAGCTAATTGCAAAGAAACTAGCAGATTCTAAAGGAATGAAAATTTTAAAGGAAACGCGAAACATGCTTCCCACAGACGGCGCCAAATATTGTGTCCAAAAATTTGACCTAACATTACAATTCTATAAACAGCACACCTCACGTGAACAGCACCTCTCACGTGAACAGCACCTCTGCTCACCTATCAGAACTACGCGAAAGGATGAAATTCCGACTCAGGCTCAGCGAATAGGCTTCTCCAACTTCCTGCAAAGAGAAAGGGTCCGGAGGTTTTTCCGGCAAACCCCCTCCAACGCTCAAGTCAGCTCTTAAACGGAAAGGAAATGGAGAAGAGAGTGAGTGAGTTTTGTTGGTGTGTGCGTGTGGAATCTTATCCTATAATGAAGAATGAGATGATATTTATATCTTAACTGTAAGGGCATGTTGGTAAATAGATTAAAGGTCTGCTGTCCACCTTTGACATGAACTCGCGCCATTGGTTGATATCTCTGACGTTCATCTGTCAAATCCGTATTATGACAGGTAAAGATTGTATATGCTTTTTGAAGGTGTCTGGCCAAATGAGTCCTATGATATGTCTTCAGAATAGCTTCCTCAGATGCTCCCTCACCAGTTCTCTCAACTCGCATCTGACAAACCACCTTTATGTCTTCTGTAAGCGAATCTTAGAAGTTCAGGTTTCGAAGGGACCTGAACTTTTTAGGTCACAACATATATATATATATATATATATATATATATATATATATATATATAGGAGATAGATCATATGAGAATAAATATTATCCTAAGAAATGAGAATAGATCTCCACCATAGATCTATTGGTGATGGAGGGTCAAGATTTGGCCAAGTCAAAGCGGGTCAAACCCGGTCAACCCGTTGACTTTTTTTTTTTTTTTTTTTATAAACTGTCACCCAAGATGCACAACTTCACATATTCGGATGCACCACTCTACATAACTAGATGCACCACTAAGTGCATTTAGATGCACAAGATTTTCAAGTTTTTTTTTTCAATTTTTTTTTTTAATAAATTGTCACCCAAGATGCACAACTTCACATATTCGGATGCACCACTCTATATAACTAGATGCACCACTAAGTGCATTTAGATGCACAAGATTTTCAATTTTTTTTTCAATTTTTTTTTAAAAACAGTCACCCAAGATGCACCATTTCACATATTCGGATGCATCACTATACATAATGAGATGCACCACTATGTGTAGTGAGATGCATCGAATTTGTTAAAAAAAAAAAAAAAAAAATTGGATGCGCCATAATGCGTAACTAGATGCACCACATAGTGTAACTAGATGCACAATGTTTTACGAAAATTAAAAAAAACGAAAACAAAACTAGTGCATCTCAATGCACTTAGTGGTGCATCTCATTATATAGTGTGGTGCATATGACCTAACCTTAAAAAAAAAACGAAAAAAAAAAAACATAAAAAAAAACTTAAAATCTTGTGCATCTCAATACACTTAGTTGTGCATCCGAATATGTGAATTTGTGCATCTGAATATGTGAAGTTTTGCATCTTGTGTGATAGTTAAAAAAAATCGAAAAAAAAAAGTCAACGGGTTGACCTAGGTTTGACCCGCTTTGACCAAACTAAATCTTGACCCTTCATGTAGATAAGATCAATGGTGGAGATTAATTCTTATTTCTCACTTTAAGGGGAGTTTGCATGGGAATCACTCCATATATATATATATATATATATATATATATATAAATAGTACTGTTCCCTCCGTATTATTTTATTATACCTATTTTATCTTATTTGGTTGTATCATTTCATTAATACAATGAAAATGCAACATATGATAATATCTCATTATAATTTATAAATTACCACATATGCCACTAAAAAACTACTACTCCCTCCGTATTTTATATAAGTGTCCTAGTTTGACCTGGCAAGAGAATTAAGAAAGTTGGTAAAGTGTTAAAAAGTAGGGTAAAAGTTAGAAAGTAGGGGTAGTGGGATAATAACAAAAAAGCAGTGATAATGACAAAAGAGGTGGTATTGACCAAAAAGTAAGAATAAAGTTGTTGGGATGATAAAAAGGTAGAAATAAAGTTGATGTGAGATGGGGTCATAAGTGGCAAAGGGTAATAAATTTAAAAAGTAAGGAGGGTATGATGGTAAAAGAAAACAAAGTAGGACATTTATAAAAATACATCAAAAAGTGGTGAAGTAGGACATTTATAAAAATACGGAGGGAGTAACTCTCTTCTCTCTCTATTTGATGTGACAAAAATACTCCTAAAAAGTTATTTTATCTTCTCAACCTTATTATAAACAACTCATTTTCTTAATATGTATGCCCAACTAAATGAGTATAATGAAATGAACGGAGGGAGTACTATATATAGTTGAAATCTTATCATAAGTAGCGACTCGAGTATCATTTGACTGCATTTATATTATTTAATCCCTAATTATGGGTTCCAGTAAGTAATACTCCCTCCGTCCACGAAAATATGTCCTACTTACCTTTTTTTTTATTGTCCATGAAAATATGTCCTGCTCCACTTTATGTACTATTATACCCTTCCTTATTTCTATTATTTACCAATTTTTACCTTTATCTCACTCACAATAACTTTATTTCACCAGCCCTCAACTCTATTTTTATCTTAATCACAACAACTTTATCACTTTTTATTAAAATCGGTGTCGAGCACAGAATGGGGTATATTATCATGGACGGAGGGAGTTGTAGTACTAGACTTTTGACTTTGGATGAACCTAGGTAGGTAGCTTAACAACATCCTAACCACTAAACTCATCAAATCAAACAAAATTAACAACTCAAACCTAAACCAATCACAACCCTATTGACCAAATGGGATAATAATTCTCAGCATACAAAGCCATTATAATCAAGAAAAATAAAATTTTAAAACAAAAAAACTACAATTCTCGGAACTAAATTGCATTACCAAGAATCTAGTTCAAAGCTGAAGATGATCCAATTTCATTCAAATTCGGACTCGAAGATCTAGTCCCAACATGTGAACTATTCCCAGTGGCAACAGCCCTAATCTCCTCCACCATCTTCACCACATGCTCCATTTTCGGCCTCTGCTCCGGCATCCTCGCCGCGCAGCTCAGCCCGATTTGCAACATCGACACCATCTCCTTCAAATTAACAAATTTGTAAATATGGCACGACATAAATTTTAAGAATTGAAAAGTATAATTTGAATGGTTCCTTCAAATTGCACACCTCCCGAGCTTCTCTTTCACACCATATTTTTTATCTTGTTTATATTTGTAACATCGCCCAACATTTTTAAATATATTTTAAAGGTCAGACCATTTGTTTCAATTTAATCCAAAGAGACAAGCCAATAATTTATAAATTACCCAACTTCAATTAATAATAATGTACATCACTAATCGAGTGATACTACCATTAACTTCATTTTTTCTGACTAATTGCAATTGGCTGTAATTAATTATTACAAGTATGAATAGTTATATAATCCCCACCCTTGCTATATATGCAATATACTACTAATTACATTTGAAAATTTTACTTATTTACTGATAGATTATATAATTAAAGGGATACTCTTGGTTGTACCTAATACATCCATTTTTTTTCTTTTCTGCACAACTCTTCAACATGGGCGCGTGGGCCCGCCCGTATTTTTTTTTATTTTTCAGATTTTCTTTTCAAAATTTTTTCGTCTCCGATTTTACGGCTCCGACTTTGTCCCGATTACTAATATAAAAATAATCGTAGTAGCAATAATTTAAATTCTTTGGCTCGCTCTGGAACTTTCGACTCCGCTCGCTCGACTCTTAACTAACAAAGAAGAGACAAACCAAAAATAAAGAGGCAAAACAAAAAAGAGGCGAAAAAAAGATTTGAAAGAAAAGCTGGAAAAAAAAAACTAAAAGGCACGTAAAAATAAAAAGCACTGAAGACCAAAATACAAAAAGAAAATACAGTAAAAATAAAATGTGGGTGTATTAAAGTTTTAGTCAAATAATTATGCCATCGGACAGTTATAATTGATGGAATTCATGGGCCATGGCCGAGCCCAAAAGGCCAAAACAAGGCCTTTATTGTAAGTCAAATATGCTGTCGCATCACTTAATTAGATCCCAAAAAAAAAAAATCACAAATAGTACTACTATATAGTTAAAATCTTATCATAAGTGACTGCCTCGGGTATCATTTGACTGTATTTATATTATTTAATGCTTAATTATGGGCTCCAGTAAGTAATAGTAGTACTAGACTTTTGACTTTGGATTAACCTAGGTAGGTAGCTTATCAAACAAAATTAACAACTCCAACCTAAACCAATCACAACCCTATTGAGTATTGACAAAATGAGACAAATAATAATTCTCAGCATACAAAGCCATAATAATCAAGAAAAATATAATTTTAAAACAAAAAACTACAATTCTTGGAACTAAATTGCATTACCAAGAATCTAGTTCAAAGCTGAAGATGATCCAATCTCATTCAAATTGGGACTCGAAGATCTAGTTCCAACATGTGAGCTATTCCCAGTGGCAACAACCCTAATCTCCTCCACCATCTTCACCACATGCTCCATTTTCGGCCTCTGCTCCGGCATCCTCGCCACGCAGCTCAGCCCGATTTGCAACATCGACACCATCTCCTCCTCCACATTAGGGTACCTCAAGAGCTCCACATCGAACACTTCACCCGTCCACTCCTCTCGGACCACGGAGTTCACCCACCTCACGAGATGGATGACCTCCTCACCACCGGAGGAGGCGTGGACGGGAGACTTGCCCGTGAGAAGCTCTAGCAAGAATACTCCATAGCTGTACACATCGGACGCTTGCAGCACCTTCCTTGAGTCAGTCACCTCTGGGGCCCTGTACCCTGAACGAACCACGGATGCTGAGGCAGGGTTCATCAACGTTGCTAGCCCCAGATCACACACACAGCCGTATTGTTGGGAGTTAAGGAAAATGTTTGAAGATTTTATGTTTCCATGAACGAGCTTCCCCCCACATTGTGAGTGGATGTGAGCCAGACCCCGAGCCACGCCTATACCGATCCTTAGACGTGTTTCCCAGTCTAGAGGAGCCAGGTTTTCACCTTTTTTTGCTGCAAATTGTGGCAAAAGCATCAAAATTCTGACCACTAAAAAGCTACAAACAGAAACTTCCAACTGTTGAATTATTTGATGAAGTTGAATCTATTTTTTCAAGAATGATTAGAATTAAATAAATATGTGATGGTAATGTGACAAAACAGGACAGCAAGAAAAAAACTAATGTACATTGATGGTTACCCTACCACCTCTACTACTTTACATAGAATAATTCTCTAATTTAAAGACAATTTAGCATCATTTAAGCTTGCATTTACCATAACCTTGTTCTATTTGAAAGAATCAAGATCAAGTTCGTCCAATAAAATGCATAATTCACTAGTATCGAGTCTACACTTAACCTATTTAATCTATTTTTAATCATCCAGCATTCTATTGCAGAAGAATAAATATGCAAAGCTGCTAAAATCTAGAAAAAAATCAAAACAGATCCCAAATAATGCAATAACATACCGTGGAGCAGCATTGACACGCTTCCGTGATGATAGAAATCATACACCATGAGCTTTTCATCTTTAGAATAGTAATAAGCCCTCAAAGGAGCCACATTCGCATGCCTAATGTTCCCAACGACCTCCATCTGCTGCTCGAAATCCTTTCTCCCGACAATGACTTCCTTCAATCTCTTCACCGCAACCGTGGTTGCATCCTCTAGAGCAGCTTTATACGTAGTTCCAAACGTTCCTTTCCCAAGCACCTCAGCAGAAGCCCTCAACAAATCCTCAAGGTCGAAAACAAGATTACATCCTTCAAAGAATATTATCCTTCCATCTCCTTCCTGGTGCTGAGACCCCATCCTCCTCGTTGCTTTTTCTGCCTTCTGCGACATCCCATTGTCGCCATTTTTCTTCTTTCTATTGGTAACAACCAACAGCAAGGCGATCGCAACGAAGGCCGCCACACAACTACCAATAACAATTCCAAGAATGGCAGACAGACTAAATTTAGACGAATGCTTCTTCTTTAAAGGTTGTTTGGATGCGGATGCAGAAGATGGTTGCAACGAGAGATTGTTGCCTGAAAAGGCCGAGATAGGAAATCTTTGTAGAGACTGAGACACATTTCCAGTAAGATTATTGTTGGACAAATCTAGCACTAGCAGAGTTGGGATGTTGAGATCAGGAACACCACCAGAAAGAGAGTTATTAGCAAGATCCAAAGCTACCAAATGAGTCAAATTCGAGATTGAAGACGGGATCCTCCCATTAAACTTATTATTCGACAAGTTCAACACAGAAAGATTTTCCCAAACAGAAAAGTCCAATGGCAATGGACCCTCAAAATCATTGAACTCAAGATAAAGACTAGTCAGATTCTTGAGCTTCAAAAGATCAGAAGGGAAAGGACCTTTGATACCGTTGGATCTCAAACTCAAGATCTGAAGGCCGGATAGGCGGCCAAGAGTGTTAGTAGGGATTCTGCCTTTGAATCCAACGGCAGGCAGTCGAAGTGCTATGACTTTTGAATTATCATGATTGCAAGTAACACCAATCCACCTACTACAAGCAGAAGCTCTCTCATCCCAGTTCAAACTCCGCGAATGATTAATGTATCGAATGAAATCGAGCAAAGCGTATTTATCCTCAACAGGTTCTGTACTAGCTAATAAGCACAGAATACCACACACAAGCACTGCTGAAAGAATCAACTTCACTCCCATCTCTCTGTTTAGTTTATCTCTTCAGTCAAAATAATCAAAAGCTTATATCCCAACACTAAGCATACTATCTGCCATCTCTACAAATCAAGAAAAGCAAAGAAGCTGAAGTCTCTGAAGAAACATGAATCATCCTAAAGATAATACTTATCAATGATTAGGCGTCAATGTATGGCTGCTTGTTTGAATATGGTAAACAATGTTAGGTAAACAACCAAATCGAATAGTTTTAAAATAGAAAAAAAACAATATTTACGGCCAAATTAGAAAAATCCTTTTTCCTCCTACCTTCATTGACTCTCATCACTATTCACCTATACTTTTTCAAGCAATACTAATTCAACATTTAAATTCTGGGTTTTCCCAAATCTTCTACTTTTCATAGCATCACTCAAGAATTACATGCATCAAAAAAGGTTTTGAAAAAAAACCCACATAAAATAAGATAAAAAAAGATAAGTCTCACCTCCGATACAGAGATCAGAAACTTCCAATCTCGGCCACCCACCAACCAAGAATTCTGAATAAGAAAACAGAAACCGACAGTCACAGTTTCAGTTACAGAAATTGCAAAAGGAAACAAAATAAAAAGGCAGAAACAAAACATGCAATAATATTAAAATGAAAATAAGTATATACTTAGTTTAGATGGGAAGAATCCAAAAACATACAGCGGTTGGTGGTAGTGAGTGTGATGAATGGAAAGGGGAGATTTCTTGCTTGAGGGAGCGGAAATGTGAGGGAACAGAAGAATTAATGATTGGAGAGTGGGTTCTGAAAGCAAAGCAGAAGATGGTTGGTTTCTTTAATTTTTTTTAAATATATTTTTTTTCTTCTTTAGTGAATTTTAATGGCGCGGGAAGAGTGGGATCTCCACGTGCTGTAGCGTAAAGATGGCAGTAGTAGCTAGTTGCAGACATTTTTTTTTTTTTTTCGAGTAAGCTAGTTGCAGACATTAAAACAAGAAATATATTAAGAGGAAAAATGATTTAAATGGGGGCAGCAAAAGAAGCATGTGTTTAGATTAGTATTGACGATTGTTTTTTTTTTTTTTTTTTTCAAAAGTTTTTAAATACTAACTACTATGTGAAAAGGAAAGTCATGAATTTTTTCTTGAATTAGGGGAAGTCATGGAAATTCTATGCTGAGTTGTGTCACATTTTAGATAATGCACATAATTAATATTTTAATCTCCTATAGTGAGGACACCTGATATGTTAATTGAATCGGTATACTGATTAGGTGTAATAAGTAGTACTCGCTCCGACCATAAAGAGAATGCATATTTTGTGACGGTACGGATTTTAAAAAAATCCTGAAAAGTAAAATGTGAGTGAAGAAAAAGTAAATGTGAGTGAAGATAGGGTCCCACATTATAAGGGTAGTAAGTAAGAGAATAGTTGTCATAAATGGACTATGCATTATTTTTGTGGACAACTAAAACTGGAAAACTATGCATTCTCTTTGTGGTTAGAGGGAGTATATGAATTAGACTTACCGCAACGGCTGTCTCATCGGCTAGCTCGAGACAGCCGCGTCGACGAGACACCGAGGTGCAGCCCCCCACCCCCCTCCCCCGAGGCGATCCCGCCACGTCGAGACGGTCTCGATCCGGCGCGTGTGAGACACGCGCTTGATTTAAAAAAAATATTGGCACGTGCAATGCAAGCGCCTAACAGAAATTTTTTAAAAAAAGATAGCCGTTCGGCAACTGCTCAAAAACAGGCACAAGTTTTTTATTTTTATTTTTATTAATTCACACCTATAAATACCCCACTTCTTCACAACATTTTATCCACACCAAATTCATCTTCTTTCTCTTGTTTTCTCTCTATTTTTGCTTTCCATTTTTCGCAAAAAAATGTCTTCCTCGTCGGAACCTTCAACCGGCTACTCTTCTCAAGGCACCGTTGTCCTGGAAAGATTATCTCAAACGAGACGCCGCGTTGAGAGATACAAGGAAGAACAAACGGCTCACCAATGATTTGATCGAGCATGTTTGGAGCTGATTTGAGCCGCTTGACGAGTAGGATGTATTTTATTTTTTAAATTTCAATTAATGTAATGTTTATATTTTTTATTTTTATTTCAATTAATGTATTGTACTGTTTATTTCTGTCAATTAATGAAATTTTCAAATTTTCTAATTAAAATTAATGCAAAATACAAATTCAGAAATTAGAGAGATATCCCAAAGAAACAGTCACACTGCAGCTTACTATCTCTATCTCAAAAAAACCTAAAGAGATACCCTTTAAAGACATTACCACTGCAAATAGTCTTATTGCAAGAGAGATTGAACCGGAAACTATTGTCTTCTAAGAAAATATGTTTTAAATAAAAAATACTACACCATGTAAAATCAATTAATTGTCAAAATATACTACACTATATTTTTTGAGTTGACTTGATTATTGAAGGTTTCTTTTTTTTTCTTTTTTGTTGAAGACACTTGACTGTTTAAGTTAACTAATTCGAACAATGAGACCCTATAAAATTTGAGTTACTTCAAGCTAAAAAATTAAATGGTAGTAGAAATATGTATTGTTTCCCAAAAAATAGTGGATTAATATTAAGTTAATGAGAATAATTATTAGAGTGATGGTTTTGAGAGGGATGGGGGAGTTAAGTCACGTACATGGCACTTCTTCAGTACTTTGCACGATTTTCCAACATGACAGATGACTAACAGAAAATTAGAGAAGCAATTTTTAATTCCTTTTTTTAGTCCACACATAATTTAATTGAATAACTTTCCTAATTTGTCGCGCATTTCTGCAAATGTGAATTATATTTTTCTTTTTCTGGGAGGAAGAGTCAGTAATAAGTGTTATTATAAATTATGATACGAATCGAATATAAGTATTATTCTTGTAGAGTCGGTTTGAGAATTCAGACCGTGGTTATGACATATCGGTTATGATTGTAATTAAGCTGATTAAATTATTCGATTTTTACAGTTATAATTTATAAACACTCTTCTATCATGGTATTTTCACTATACTTTTATTGATTCGCGAGACATGACAATTAGACGCACCATTTTTTCATTTTCATAATAATTAATTGATTTTTTTTAACATTATATTACAAAGAAATTTAAATATCGCATGACGATGAACTCGAATCCGTGACATTTGGCATAGGCATTAACCACGTTACCACTAGTCTAACATGCACACAATTAATTGATTTTTTATTGACACATGAATGTATGAATTATAATAGTAGTAGTATATTTAAACATATATAGAGTAATAGTTTTCTGGATATATTTTTGATTGTTAACTTTGTAATTTCACAAAAGGAAAACAAAAATATATGTGACGTTATTGTACTATAAACATACTTTTGTGGTGGATGTATTGCATAAAAACTGAGAAGTCCATGTATTGCCCCCTGAAAAGTGTAATTTCGTTACACTCATAAAACACACCATCTAACAAACTTTTAATAATTCTAAATCAACACGTCCCTTTTTTACATAAATAAATTTGGTCTTTTAAAATCATAAAAGCAATGTTTGATGTCTACAGTACTCTACAGTCTACACCACAACCACATAATGACTGGTGACTAAAATGAAATTCAAGTTATGAACAATATTGCAAGAGAAAGTATATTTTGCCTTGACCAAAAATTAGTGGGGTGTCAAGAATTCAAAAATATATCAACATTTCTGTATTTTGAAAAAAAAAAAAAAAAAAAAAAAAAAAAAAAAACAACAACAACAACTATGAATCTTATAATCTCTGAAGCAAGTAGGATACGAATCATGCATTAATTTCATACCTTGTTTTCAACTGATATTGTGATCGACCACACTTAATTTAAATTACTGCCATACAAATAAAACTTTGACGTTTTAAAACATTTATGTCCCCATGCCTTTTAAGTACCTATTAAATATTAGTAGTATTGATGTTACATTCAAGAAAAAGGTTTAGGAAAATTTAAGCTGACTATTCCAACCCAAATCAAATAAAAATGATTACAAAAATCTTAAACCATAATCCATTCATCCTGATCTCCATCCATACCTCTCGCGCCAATTTTTTTTCTACAATTGCATCACGGCGATGTAAATTTTATTTGTGCTGTTAATAAAATATTAGGTATTTTGCATGTAAACGTTACTTGTTACGTATTCGCTAATCGATATATATCCATTTTTAATAATATGTCAGGGGCCTCCAGCTAAGTGCCACGCAAAGAAAGCTGTCAAACAATATATAGTAGTACTGATATTTACACCAATAAACTTATAATAATAATAATAATAATAATAATAATAATAATAATAATTATTATTATTATTATTATTATTATTATTATTATTATTATTATTATTATTATTATTATTCAAAACAAGCACTCCATTCCTACAAATAATAATTTTTAAATCTCTCTCTTAAATTGTGCTCTAGCTCTTTGTCGTCGTAGAGAATGGATAGCGGCTTAGAGGAGAGTAGGGAATCCTAATGATGGGATATGTGTAAAGATTGGCATGATCTTCCTACGAGTTGGATAAAATGTAGTGTGAATTAAGGCCGTTTTTTAGGGTGTGCGAGGACCCCGAAAAATCGAGGCCACCAAAAAATATATAGGTCCATATAAATGTATATATAAAATATTATTGAATTTATCATCAAATTCTCTAGTGAGCCAGTGGTGATGCTTCTACTTTCTCTTCCTCAGGTTGCGTGTTCGGTTCTCTCACTGCAGTTGTAACTTTCTTTATTTTTCCTCGATGTTTATTTTCCTCCTTCCTTTGGAGCCTTAAACAAGCCCCTTCAAACAAAAAGTGCAGTTCATTTTTTTTTTTAACTCTTATAAATTTAGTTATATTTTATTTTTCTTAATAAATTTGTAAAGAAATTTAATCATACTTTTTAAAATGACTATCTTAATTTTTATTTGTTTATCATGTATGTAATTTGACTAAAATAAATTGTAATTTGATAAAATCTAATTAATTTATTTTATAGGTACTATTTTTTACTATAAATAAAGGGCCAACTTTTTTGAATTTGCACAGGGTCCAAAATGCCCTCGCCCCTGGTGTGGATGCTGCTTTTTTTTAAACCAAAAACGCAACATGGATAGGTATATGTCTTACCAGATCATTAGGAAATTTTATGACAATAAACGTTATGAAGCATGTGGGGAAAGTGAGAGTGGAAGAAAGAGAAATTATGGGCATCATTACCAAGCAACACCTTGGATTTAAGGAGATGCGATTAACACAAGTGTTAATTGAAACATGTTGCAAAATTATTTGTGATGCAATCCTCTCAGGTGATTTGAATGATATTGAGCTAGAAGTGTACGCTTTATCCTGGCGAAGAGAGATGACTTTGCAAAATATTAGTCATGAATTGAACAATATTGCTCATAATTTAACAAAATCTGTTATTAATGTTGAAATTTTCAAGGGCAATTTGTTTATCCCGTAATCTTATGATGATTCCTGGAATATTGGAATATTAGAAATACTAGTCATAATATTGAATTGGGAATAGGGAAAAATGCCAAAAAAATGCAGAAACTTTCCTATATTTTGCAATTTAGATTTGACTTTTCAAACTTTGCAATTAAAGATTTAATGTTTCAATTATTTTGCAATTAAAACTCGGCTCTCTTTTCCGGTGATCAGAACATCTTACGTGGGAATTCTTTATCCACGTGTACATGCCATGTATGCTGCCACCTAGACAATCAAATTTTTTAATTTTTATTAATTTTTTTTATAATTTTCTTTTATATTTAAAATAGAAGATTTGAGCAACCTTTTTTTTTACAGGTACACAAGAAATAATTTACGCCATGTCAATATTTTCCATACTACATGCGAACAAGTCGAGTTGTACAGAAATAATCAATTTCAATACTTCTTCTATCAAGTGAAAAAACCCAAACCTATCAATATCTAACTCATTACTTCTACTTATTTGACCCCCTTGGTATTCTTCACCATCTTCGGAAGGGATAAACTTCCCCCATAATGAAAACAAATTGAAAATATATCCCTGCGTACATACCTAACAGAAGAAAAACGAGTCCAATAATTATATGAAAATCCAATGAGTGTGTTCTTATTTAAGAAACCCAACATGCAGAAACTACAGAATAATATTTTGTTTAGAATTTGAAACTCATAGAGGGTTGTGTCCTAATTACAAAAAGTCAAAACATCAAATTTTCAATAACAAAATATAAAAAATTAAGTATATACTACCTCCGGTCCCTAAATTTTTTCCTATCTTTTCATTTTGAGACGGTTCCCAAGTTTCTTCCTAGCTATTTTGACACTATCTCACAATAAATTATTATCTCTTACCCTTAATTTATCAACTTATTTACCTAAAATAAGTACCATATATGGTCTACCACTATTTCAATTAATTAATACTATATCACTACTTTCAATATGGAACCCTTTCTCAACTCGTAACAAATTCAATCATTTTTTTCTCTACTTATAAATAGTTGAACAATATTTTTCTTAATACCCGTATCATTTTCTCCTAGAAAGAGATTTAGGGACCGTAGGTAACATTACAAAATAATGGAAAATTTATGCCCTTTTTTACTATTGAGTAATTCAACAAAGCAGTAGTCATCATTCTTTTACACGAGTGAAATTAATACCCCCTCCCAGTGAATTACAAATTTTCGCTTAACTTATTCCAAATTTTATAAGTCAATGCCAAGATCGAGACATGATTGGTCCACGTATACAAATCAGAGCGGCGATATATCGTCATCAAATTCAGACTAAGATTTAGTAGAATAGGAAAATCAGCAAAAAAGCTTCAACCAAAAACGAGAAGATAAGACTAGTAGTTGAGAAAGAAACACAAAAAATCGGCAGCTTAAACTATCAAAATATCGCGAGAAATGAGGCGTGTCTGTCTCTGCAGATCTGCAAAAATTGCGAGCATTTCTCTCCTCGTAGGTTTTCTTCTTCCTCATCTTATCTCTCCGATTTCTCACTTTATCCTTATCTCTCTCCTCTTTTCTTTTAAATAAATTTGTTTTTCTCGTATACTGTTTTATATGAAAATAAAACAGAAACTAGCTGAAAATCACACTCATGAATTCATGAAATTCGGCAGCTGACAGCTAAATTCTGATTGGCGTAATCGAAGACATATTTGTTGATATTGATATCTGAAAGTCGATTAATTCTTATCTGCGAGATGGGGAAAGGGGGATAATATAATCCTATTACCGTTGGACTAACCTGATGCTTTTTTGGCGATTTAGTTAGGATGAGGTTGAATGGAAATTTGAAGTTAGAAATTTGAATGAGCAAGTAAAATGAGTGAATTTTAGTACTATGAATTAGGAGGAATATTTTGCTTTAGCAAAGTTTATCACTTTATTTATAATTATGAATGTTCCACTTTGTTCCTCAATTAAGTTTCTTTGTTTTGAGGTTTTGTGGGGGTGTGGTTTGATTGCAAAGTAATTCTTAATTATTAGTATTGTTTTTCATAATTCATGCTATCGTTGAGCATTGTCTATCTCTTCCAAAATTTTGTTTCCAAATCTCTATTTGTAGGCTTGTTTCTGACAGCGAAATGAAACTAATTTTTAAATTTGAACTTATCTTGATTGCAATAGCCTAAACGAGAAGTGTGATGAATGTTTTAAAATTTGTCGACCATACTTACAATCACTGGCATTTAAGTGTGTTTAAAATCACCTTTAGTAAGCATTTGCTTAATTTATGTGATATTCTTATTGAGAATGATTTTCTGTGAAGGATAAAGAATGCGATGCTTGCCACTCTCCTTGTCAGAAAACATGTCTTTGAAAAAGCATATGATTATGTAGGTGTGTAGAGTATGAAATTGTTTTAGTAGTTGTCTGGTGAATCGGCGATGGTTCGAGAGAAGGATGTTTGCTGGGAATATGCCGATAGGTTGGAGGGAAATAAGGTACGGTGCAAATTCTGTGACAGAATTCTTAATGGTGGCATCAGCAGGTTGAAACATCATTTATCTAGACTTCCGAGTAAAGGTGTAAATCCATGCACTAAAGTGCGAGATGATGTAACCGATAAGATAAGGGAAATCATTGCATCGAAGGAGGATAATAAGGAAACTTCGACTGTTAAGCAGCAAAGTTTACCCAAATTTAAATCTCCTCTGGCTGTAAACATTTCCGGGGGGAAGGCTCTACCGGCTGTGGGTGCAGCACCTGCAACTGGAAAAGCCTTCTCGTCCACCACAACGTTGAGTTCTACTTCCAGAAGCGACCATGAAAATGCAGAGAGAAGTATAGCTCTCTTCTTCTTTGAAAATAGACTGGACTTCAGTGTAGCCCGTTCCTCGTCTTATCAGCAGATGATTGATGCAGTAAGAAAGTGTGGTAGTGGATTTGTTGGACCATCCGCAGATACTCTGAAGACAACATGGTTAGAAAGCATCAAGTCTGAAGTGAGTTTACAATCGAAAGATATTGAAAAAGAATGGGCTATGACTGGCTGCACTATTATTGCAGAATCATGGACAGATAACAAATCAAGAGCTCTAATCAATTTCTTAGTTTCATCCCCTTCGAGAACCTTCTTCCACAAATCAGTTGATGCAGCTTCGTATTATAAAAATATAAAGTACCTCTCTGATTTGTTCGACTCCATCATTCAAGATTTTGGTCCTGAGAACGTAGTTCAAGTCATCATAGATAACGAGCTCAACTGCCCCGGCCTAGCAAACCATATCCTGCAGAACTATGGCTCAATTTTTGTCACCCCGTGTGCTTCACAATGCATGAATGGAATTTTGGAGGAGTTCTGCAAGGTAGATTGGATTAGCAGGTGTATTTTGCAGGCGCAAGCTGTTTCAAAGTATATATACAATAATTCGTCAATGCTTGTTATGATGAGAAAGTTTACAGGAGGGCAGGACATCATTAGGAGCGGCATCACTAAGTCCGTGTCCAATTTTCTTTCTCTACAGTCTATGTTGAAACAGAAGTCAAGATTGAAACATATGTTCAATAGTCCGGAATTCTCAACGAGCTCACCTTTATCAAACAAGCCTCAGGCAGCAACTTGTGTCAGCATTCTTGATGATAATGAATTCTGGAGAGCAGCAGAAGAAAGTGTTGCTGTATGTGAGCCGTTTTTGAAAGTAATGAGGGAAGTATCGGGAGGGAAGCCTGCAGTGGGGTTCATTTACGAGTTGATGACTAGAGCGAAAGAGTCTATAAGAACGTACTACATTATGGATGAGATCAAATGCAAGACGTTTTTAGATATCGTAGATAAGCATTGGCAGAACAACCTTCACTCTCCTCTGCATTCTGCAGCAGCTTTTCTGAACCCTAGCATCCAGTATAATCCAGAAATTAAATTCTTTCCAGCCATTAAGGAAGATTTTTACACAGTTCTGGAGAAGCTTCTTCCCACACCTGATCATAGGCATGATTTAACCAACCAAATTCTGCTGTTTTCAAGGGGGAAGGGGATGTTCGGCTGCAACCTTGCTAAAGAGGCCATTGATAGCGTTTCGCCCGGTAAGGTTTTGATTATCTTCTCTGATTCTCTCAACTCTATTATGTTCCTTGATGCAAGATTTTGATGTAGGGATGGCAATATTTTCAATTTGCAAAAATGTTCTTTTTTGTAAATTTGTATCCATGTTTCAGAATCTGTGTTAGATGTTAAAAATATGGTGAATGGATTGCAGGCATTTGGTGGGAACAATTTGGTGATGCAGCTCCGACGCTGCAACGGGTGGCGATTCGAGTGCTCAGCCAAGTGTGCAGCACTTCGACTTCGGAGAGGCAGTGGAGCACATTTCAGCAGATCCATTCAGAGAAGCGCAACAAGATTGATAAGGAAACACTCAACGACCTACTTTACATATATTACAACCTCAAACTAGACAAATCCTTGAAACCAACTTCCTCAGAAGCAGATTCCCTTCAACTGGATGACATCGACATGACTTCAGAATGGGTCGAGGAGATCGAAAACCCGAGCCCTGTTCAGTGGCTCGACCGTTTCGGTTCTACTCTGGAAGGTGGAGATCTCAATACAAGGCACTTTAATACTTCTATATTTGGTAACGACAATATATTTAATTTGTAACATGACAGTTCATGTTGTATCTTAACTTGTAACTTATACAAAGAAAATGGCCATTGCTGAAAAGGAATTTCCTGTCATCACTCATGAGAAATGTGTATACAATCATAGAATATCTTTTGCAGAGCAACACTTTACAATGACGAACAAATTCATGACGCTACCAAATTTCGTACGGGTAATCCTAGAAATGTTGTGAAATATTATTTAGGGTGGAGTATTGATAAGTTGAGCCAATGCCTTGTCAGTATCATTTTCGTACATGATCAAGGCGTCTGCAACATTGTTCGATGGGAATCCCATTTCTCGCAGAAGGGTAAATCCAGTGGCGAATTCCTTCACCTGTGACAAGTTGAGTGATTATTAGGTGCTGCCAATTGTTCATTTCTGGGTTGATATCGTGGTAAGAAAGCCTATTCCAATATGCATACGATTCAAAAGATTGATTGATTGTAGGTTTCTACATTAACACAGATAACAATATGCGATGATCAAACACATGAAATTTGTTGCAGGAGCCGGAGAGTGTTCTTCCCTTCTTTCAATCTTCTTTCTTTAAATTCCTTTTGTTCATTCAAGAAGTTTGAAAAGCAGAGAGAGAGAGAGAGAGAGAGATTGCCTTGGAGGGATTATCTCCATAATTTGCAACGGCAAGCGGCACAGCCTCTCTGCTAAGACCTGCTGCTATATATTTCCTAACGACGGGATCCGCGGCAGAACCCTGAATTCAAGCCATATCATTTCAATATCACCAAACAACACAACACAATTCAAGAACAGAATGTAGAACTACAGACATTAAAGGTGAAGTGGGTGCGGAAATGGAGCAAAGTTAGCACAATAAAGAATGCTAATTTTCAAAAGAATCTTCACCAACTAACACAACACAATTCAAGAACATAATGTAAAACTACACACTTGAAGGTGAAGTGAATGGAAATTGAAGAAAATTTGCACAAGAAAGAATGCTACATATCAAATTTACAGAAAGAAAACATACATAAGATGACGTTGTCTCATTTGCTTTTGGTGGAGCATTGTCGATTCCGAGCCTACCCCAATTAGGGTTTTCCTTAACTGCTTCCGTCAGCACATTCCTCTCAAATTCGAAATCGAAGTGGAAGTTACTCCTAGGAATTTCTCCCAGATGCGGTAGCATCTGCGGCTGCAAAACTCAAATTAATCAAATTTCTAATCCAGGCAAAGGAATGAGAAGTACAAAATCTGAATAAAATTAATTTAAACCGATAAAAAGAGTTATATATACCGGTGGAGTAATTCGATATTCAGGTTTGATCGCAACCCTAATTCCGATCCCAGCTGCAAATTAGCCACTCAAATCAGAACATAACAGTAACAGAAATCAATCGCAGCCGAAAAAAGCGTATGCAACTAAACGCGCGCGCGCGCGCACAACGGAAATGGAAACGGCGACTTACGATTGGAAGGGGGAGGCGGGGCATGGTGAAACGGGGGATTGCGAACGTGCGCGGCGGCTGACTGGGGGCCAGCGCTGCCGACCTTAGGGTAGAGTAACGATTGTTGATCGTAGGCCGGATGAGAAGCGGCGGCCGACGACGCGGCGGCGGAGGGAGCCCGGCCATATGACGGCGTGTTATTTTCATACGGAGGATTAGTTCGTTTTCTGAAATCGTACTCCATTTTAGGGGAAATCGGACGGGTGTTGTTTGATCTGATCGAAATTTCTTGTCTGAGTGAAGAAGATGACTAAATGAGAGAGAGAGAGAGAGAGAGAGGGGGAGGGGGAGAAAATTAATTAAAATAAGAGGAATTTTGGAGGCAATTTTGTAAATGATTTGATTAAGGAAGTGGTTAATACTTAACTAGTGTATAGTCGGTCGAATCATATTCGATAAAAACTAATAAAGTTATGACCTAAACATTGATAGATTAAAAAAGATGATAATAAGAGAATATTTGTCTAAACTTTTAAGCTCCTGAAAACAATTTATAAGTTATTCATTACTAAGGATTTAGGAGCTTATAAGCTATTTTAATGAGCTTTTAAGATTAACCAAATACTCTCTAAATATCATATATTATGAGTTCAATTAAAAAAAAAAAAAAATCTGTCTATTGGATTATGTGGCACCCTCAAATCTCTCGAATCTTATTTATCTAAATCCTCCTATTTTTTTAATTAATAAACACTAATTTCCTTAACAAAATAATACTAATAATAAACCAAACCCGAATCATTTTCATATATATGAAGATATAAATATTTCATTTTATGTCTAATCTTACGCTTGCTACTTGCATGTTGTCCCAATTTTAAATTCAAAGCTTATCTTAGAAAATTTAAAGGACATGATTTATATAGGAATAGAATTAAATATTAGTATTATATATATATATATATATATATATATATGAATGAGAGAGATCGTATGAGAATAAATATTATCCTAAGAAATTAGAATTGATCTCTATCATGAGTGATGAAGGGTCAAGATTTGGTCAGGTTAAAGCGGGTCAAACCCGGATCAATCCGGTTAACTTGTTGATTTTTCTTTTTTGATTTTTTTTTTACGTTCAGTTCATATGCACCACTTCACATATT
This sequence comes from Schizonepeta tenuifolia, assembly GCA_029490685.1. Classification (NCBI taxonomy): domain Eukaryota; kingdom Viridiplantae; phylum Streptophyta; class Magnoliopsida; order Lamiales; family Lamiaceae; genus Schizonepeta; species Schizonepeta tenuifolia. The sequence goes on from CM055959.1 coordinate 96,141,728, forward strand.
CGAATGCACCACTTCACATATTCGGATGCACCACTTAGTGTATTTAGATGCACAAGATTCTCAGTTTTTTTTTTGTTTTTGTTTATTTTTTTTTAACGGCCAGCTCATATGCACCACTTCACATATTCGGATGCACTACATTATATAACGAGATGCACCACTAAGTGCATTTAGATGCACCAGAATTTTGGTTTTTTTTTTTCCGATATTTTTTTAAATTTTCTGATTTATTATCCCCCGTTTTTTTTGTTTGTCTCTTCGTTTTTTTGTTTGCTGCTTCTTCTTTGGTCAAAATTCGAGCGAGGGGAGCCGAAGGCCTCGGAGCGAGTTGAAAAAGTCCAAATTATTGTCCGCCAATTATCCTTATATTAGTAATCGGAGCGAAGACGGAGCCGTAAAATCGAAGCTGAAGGCGGAGGCACCACAATGTGTAACCAGATGCACCACACAATGTAACTAGATGCACCACACAGTGTAACTAGATGCACATTCTTTTAAGAAAAAAAAATGAAAACAAAACTAGTGCATCTTAATGCACTTAGTGGTGCATCTCGTTATATAGTGTGGTGCATATGACCTTACCGTAAAAAAAATATCGAAAAAAAAAATTGAAAATCTTGTGCATCTCAATGCACTTAGTGGTGCATCTCGTTATATAGAGTCGTGCATCCGAATATGTGAAGTGGTGCATGTGAGCTGACACTTAAAAAAAAATTGAAAAAAAAAAGTCAACGGGTTGACCCGAATTTGACCCGCTTTGACCAGGCCAAATCTTGCCCCTCCATGTAGATATAATCAATGGTGGAGATTAATTCCTAATTCTCACTTTATGATCTCTTTAAATGAGAATCACTCCCTATATATATATATATATATATGAAAATATGAGATATTGATCTTGAAGATTTGATTTTGTTAAGATTTTGTTTCCATGTCACATATAATATAGAATAGAATATAGGAGTAATAAATATAATAAATATTAATTTTAAATTTCAAAATTTTGAGAATTTAGATAAATAAGAATGGAGGAATATGAGGGGTGATACATAGAATTTTTTTTAAAAGAAAAATCGTTTTCGTTTATATAATAAATAAATAAATAGATAGATACGGTTCATTTGGGTTTAATATCCTCCGATCTCGTTAACAGTCAAGACCAACTCAGTAATTTATTTATAAAATTGAGCTACAATCATTATATTACTAAAAGGAAAACGATTATTGTTTTGAAAAAATCATATGTGACACTTCTTATATTCCTCCATTCATATTTATCTAAATTCTCAAATTTTTGAATTTTTAAATGTAAGATAATAGATTTTAAATATCTATACTAAAATCTTGTATCCCGCATCGGTTTCTCAATGAAACTTCACATATTGAAAAGCCTATAAATACCTAGAATAAATGTGTATTTTCTCATCTTTTGCTCCACCAGTTTTATTTGGCCAATTTATTTATTAATTGGCCGAATAAATAACTATATTTTATAGTTTAATTTAATTTATTTTGGTCAATTTATTAATTGACCGAATAGATAATTATATTTTGTAGGAGTTTTATTTGGCCAATTTATTTATTAATCGGCCGAATAAATAACTGCTATATTTTTATAGTTTAAGTTATTGTATTTTGGTCAATTTATTAATTGGCCGAATAGATAATTATTTTTATTAGGGAACCAATTTAGTTGACAGAATAAATGGTTTCAAAATAGTTTGGATAATTTATTAGTTGACCGAATTAAATTTGAAAATAGTCTAATATTTTTTTATTTAATTTGATAAAAAATATGTAATTTCTAATTTGTCAATTAATTAGATAGATCGTGTCACTTCATCCCTCAAGCTCATTATGGAGTCCAAAAGCCCACCAAGTCCACCATATTTTTCCCTATAAATAGAGGTCTCCACACAACTTTAAATCACACCTAAAAATCATATTCAAGAGCTCAAGAATTGAAGAGATAAATTCTCCAAGATTTCTCTCTCAATATTTAAGGTGTCCCGGCGAGATTCAAGGCGTTCTTTGTGGGAAGCAACGCGTTCTTCGGCAGAAATATCTCAAGTGGCGTTTGATCTGGAAACAAGACAAAAGCCCTCCAAGTCAACGTTATAAAGCTCGACGCTCAACGTTACTTCGGAAACAAGGCGAACGTCCTCCGTGTCAACACCATCAAGTCCGAAACTCAAGTCAAAGCCATCAAGTCAAAGATCAAGTCAAAGCTCAACGTTTACTTCAGAAGTAAGGCGAAAGTCATCCGTATCAACGTTACAAAGCTTGAAGATCAAGTACAAGAAGATTTAGGAGACATACTTTTACAACAAATTTCAAGGGTTGCTTAAAGACTATTCGAGGGTCAAAGCGAAGAGAAGAATCAGAGGATCAAATAGAGATTGAATCCGCATATATTTTGAAATTCTTATATTTATATTCATACTTATATTATTTGAATAAATACAATATTTTTTGTTTACAGTGCGCGTAGATGGGCCAATTCAGTACTTGAGGGACAACTTTTTTTTTTTTAATATATATAATTTTGAACTCATAAAATTAAGGATATTCATAGTCAACTTTTATCTTATATCATTGACTAAATAATTTTATGAATCACAATCATTCCACATAAAGTTTTGTAAAAAGGAAAAACTACCAAGTACATAGTGAAACAATTCTTGAAGTTCTATTCTCAGTTAAAAATGTTATTCTCGAAGTTGGTAAAAAATAAAACGAATGTCATCATTTATTTTTCTATGAATATATTTGGAAGATGATTATTTATATAATACTACAATTTATAATTAAATTTTTATTTATTAAATATTGTGTGAATATTTTTGGAATATAGTTATGTATATAATTAACTATTAATTTCAGGTAAAAAGAAAACAAATGTCATCATTAATTTTTTTGTGAATATATTTGGAAGATGATTATTTATATAATTTAAAATCAGTATTGTAGTCAATAGGCCGATTCCAGGTCGGAACCGTCGGGGTAGACGAGATGATTGTGAAGCGGTGGTTTAACTTATTTTTTTATCTTAATATTTTGTTGAATTCATAATGTGGGGTATTTAAGGTTACTTTTATCTTATAGACAATCTTAACATTATAGTATTATTCGCTATCTATATATCTCTTCTCTCTCTCTCACTACCCGCTCCTTCTCTTGCCTCTTTTTCTTAAAAAAAACTAAAAAAATCCAGCTTAAGAGTCGTTTTCCTTTGAGAGAGAAATATATTTTTGCCCACATCGGTTTTATAGAAGAACAGAGCTTTAACAATTATCAAAAGTAATGAGAATATATTAGTTATAATTTTTAACAAACATAACTGTATAGGTTTGAGACGTAAACATGTGGTAAAATTACTTTTTAATTGAATTTGAGATGTGTTCAAGGGATATAAATTATAAGCGAGTTTAGTAGATTGCATAATCGAATTATTTAACGCTAAAATAATTAACAAATAATATTTATTTTAATCTATCACATATTAGTACTATTTAATAATTTTATTAACTTTTATAATTTTCCATCGATTTTCGACGGGTTATACGCTAGTTATTATAATTTGATTTGATGTTACTTCTTTCTTGGAAGTTTGTCACGTCCAATTTTTATAATACACACTCGGTGAGATTTTACGATTTTATTCTTTTTGCTATTCTTCCTTTTAATCTTGAAGGAGTTTTATATGCATGTCCTGAACTTACAATTGCAGTACACTTGAGGGAGCGTTTATTATAGGGTTAATGGATAAGCAGTATAGGTAAAAATAATATAGATTAATTAAATATTTATTTTTAAAAATTAAATTCAAAGAATGTCCTATGGTTCATGATCATTGTTCATATTTAAAATTACATACGTTAAACATTTACTTGAACTCTGATAATGCAAATCCACCCCTCATAACCATAATTTTAGCACAAAAGGCGAAAAATTATGAATAACTTTGAACGATTCTTCATTAAATTAAAAGATAGGGAGTTGGTCGAGCTACACCGCTTCACTATGAGGGCATCGAACATCCCACACATGTATGATCCTCTATGTTGTTGGTGTGTGTCTTAGTTCCTCGTGTGCATGCTGGCCTGAGGCTCCATTTGTTGTTCCAACAAAGCCAGGCTGCTTCAGTTTTCTAGAAATATTGCCGGCACTATAAAGTGCATTAGCAATCATGTAGCTCGGAAAAATCATACATGTGCTTAGTATTCTTTTATGTATCTATGTGTTTAAGTTTTACAATCTAGATCGATCTTGGAGTTTTATTAGTCATAAGATTTAATTTAATTGTCATCTCAAAATGTTCATATAACTAATTTTCAGAACTTTCAGATATTAAGTTAATTTGATATTCAATTATAATTTCAAAATAGAATTCTGTTGACATTTGGTAGAAACACAACGCATCGGAGTTTCTGTACATAGTTCGTAATATTTTTCAATATTTTTAAAAAGTGTACGAAAAATAAAAATAATTTTTCTTGTAATCCAGTATAGCAAATCTGCAAGCATATACCACTAACTAATTTATGCCAAATAAAATAACAATGCACAAAAACGCTCAATGTAAAAATGATACATTCACCACTGGTATAAAAAGTAAGTACAACGTGGTCCCTAATTGCTACATCTCAAAGTAAATTGAGAGATTTCTGGCTGTATATATATCTATGAGAAATTTGAACATGTAAGAGAAAAAGAATGAATGCCTGCTCTAAAATTATCCTATGTGCAATAGATTTGTCAGCATCGATTTAAAGAATACGAACTCTCTTATAATCTTGAACGAGATCATACACCTGAACATAATGCTCCTGAAAACAAAACGACCACAATTCACTTTGGTTTCTAGCAGTAAGTAAAGGGAGATGTAATGATACTATCGAACTGGTTTGCCGAGATCGAATAGGGACTGACCTGAGGACCAAGATGAGCAGCAAAACTTCTTCTCGTCAACATGCTTCACATCTAGACCGATGAACCATGACCCTACGCTGACGTCATCATGGGCGTATGTGCGAAGAAAAGATCTGCCAATAAAAAAACGAGGGAAAGCTCAGGGATGATTCTTATAATTCTACCATCCAAAAGATGCTCATCTGATCTTATAAATAAAAAAATAAAAAAAAAGATGCTCATCTGATCAAATCAAACTCACTTGTTAATTGATATGAATTTAGCCAGAGCCTGTGATATCACGAACATCTCGCCTGAAGCATGGCGGAAATAACTGCTCATACAAGCAGCATTTGTTAAAGAAATCAATAGTTCTGGAATTGTGTGATTATTGCAGAGAGAGGGGAGAGAAACTGTGCTCACGGATGGATACTTGTTAGATGAATTAACTTTACCAAATAATCTTATAAAATAATAAAAGATCTCTAAAAGTATAATGTAATATGCTTACGTTTTCCCATCCCCAAATTTCCACCAATCTGGTTCATACCATTTTTTGCCCCTGTCAAGTTACACAAAAGGCAAGCTTATAAATAGAAATTCATAATATAGGACATCAAGATGTACCCACAACTGCTTTCAAATTTATCACTGCATCAAGTTTGGTCAGACTCACTCTTCGGAAAAAACTTCTCCTGATTTCATGCACCCGATATATAGACGAGGCTTGTCCAAATGAGCAGCAAGTGTATTTGCAAAGGCATCTGCAGTTAAGATATACACATCATTCATCTGTCATGATGCTTTCACATTCAAGTTACAATGTTTTCTAATAATAACTATCACCAATTATGTTGATTATTTGCAAGTAATTGTACTTTAGACCTACCAATATTTACATAGACATCGTCATTGACTTTTGCATAATAGTCCGCATCCCAATTTTCTGCGGCCTGAGCAAAGAATAACTTTGTCTTGTTTGGTAGCTCCTCAGGGGCCTCCACATGGTTATCCTGATGGTAAATTTAGAGGAAGGTTTAATAACTATAGTTTTAAAAGTGAAAGTAATTAGACAGTAGCCACATTTTACGGAAAGAAAGAGAGAGGAGTAATTTTCCCTATACTACAAAACAAGCTGTTCAAATTGCTGAACTTCCAAACATGATAAATTTGCAGCATATATGATATATCTCAGACAATTAACATTTAGACCATCTTTCCAGCACTACATTAGTTACATGAATATTACAAATTAATACTATATTGCGTTAGACCCGAGCCTAGTCTGAACAGACACTGCATTCTCCTACGGACTTACAGTATACAAAGGACATAATCCCTAATAACATGATGGGGTCAAATAACTTACAAGAATAAAAATATCATTTGTTAATTTGTTTTCGTTATCAATGCTCCTATCCAAGCTGTCTCCTCGATTGGAACTGCAAATTACCAGAATATCGGATAGACACTACCTCAGCAATCTGCTACATGTAAGACCAGGGGAAGGGGGGCAGAGGAGAGAAGGAAAAGCGTACCTTCTGCCAATGACAAAATGGATAATGATGCCCTTCTGTTCCTCCATCTTTTTCAAATTTGAACCTGTGAAGCAGAAAATTATTAGTTAGATGTGATCATTCCGCCATTTAAGGTACAACCAGTCAACCATTGGTGTAAAGCTAATTATATACCAGTGCCCATCCATGCCTTCCGTATAGCATCTCGGTTGCTCTTACGACCGAATCCCGTAAGTATTCCCATCACTATTAGCGGCCTCTTCCTAGGGCTTCTATTAATTTCAGACAAAATCTTTGAAACAAAACCTTCCTGTTTAGCAGCTGCAAGTTCCATCTCCAAGCCTGACAATTTCTTCCGCTGTTCCCTGATAGGCGCAGGAGTTGATTAAAGTGGCATTGACTGCCATTCTAACATAAGAGTACTTCACTTATGAGAAATAAAAGCTAGACAAATTAATGTCACCTGCATTCAATGATTTTCCATGAATCATCAACTGACACCACAGATTTTCCCTGAGTATTAAAGAGACATATGAAGTTATCACTGGGTATGAACAAAAACTTCAAACTCATTGCACATTTGATAACATATTGGGGTACTGAGCACATTTGAGAAAATTAAAACGATGTATCAAACACATGGCACCTAATGCTAAGTTAGACTATTCAAATTTGTGACACATAATTACCAATTTCCTTCTATGCAGCCTGCATCCACATATTAAGTTCATAAGCCGTTTCACATGTCAAAAACATTTTTTTTCTGTCGTACAATAAGATAAGATGTTTCAAGGACAACACTTCGAACATTTCTATGAAATACTATTTCGGGACAACACATCAAGGAGTACCAATTCAGCCACAAAGGTGCTACTTCAATTTTTTTAATATATTTATATCTTTATTTATCTTTACGACATCATCCTTGTCATACAAAAACATAAATCCTTGACCAGTAAATTTTGCAACTTGTCCCAAATAAATATAGCCAAAAGTAAATAAGAATCCAGATTACCTAAACCAAAAAGACATTAAACGAATGTACAAAATAGCAAAATGCACAACAGACATAAGATCAAAACAGAACAAATGCAGCACAGATGAGGGGCCACAAAATCAGCACTCAATTACTCAAACCAGTCAAAGCAATAACTCTCAAGAAGAAAAGAACAACAACATTCCATTACCTGACCAGTTATTCTATCGAGCTCTTTTGCTAAATAAACTCTGTTCTCTGCGTCCTGCCATAATCTGCCACACCAATTCCAACACATCAAACTATATTTTCAATGTAACAGTTGACATCATGCAACTCCAGCAGCCAATGCACAGGTTATATAAGAATTTCGAGTCCTAAACTTTCCCCTCTAAAAGCAAACAATTAAATTTGCATTCAATAACTATAAAATAAAATCATACAAACATGTTTGCATACTTTTTATTCAAAATATAGGTGATTAATTGCAACTACAATCCTCCAGTTACAGAAATCAATATTTCATAAGCATTCACATCTTATCAACACTTACACAATACTGTCAACTGATTAAAGCTTCGACAGCTACAAAATAATCAACTCAATCAACCAGAAACGATATGAACATTTTCATACTTGCACATAACCAAAAAAACAAAATTCACGCAATTGAAACTCACCGCCCGGCGACGTATAGAGAAGCAAATGTTGCAAACATAGAGAACATGAGAATCGAAATTCGGGATCGAATCACCATTGCCGTGAATCGCACACTCGATCCCCTGCTCTGCATTTGCGTTGCTTCTCAACTCACTTCCAATTCAATCCGATTACTGAGTTAAATGCAGCGATCCGAGTTAACAAAAGTCGAAAGTTCAAAAACGAAAATTAGTATGAGCAACAACACTTCGCCGTTGATTCGAATGTCCGATTTAATAGAAATAAATATCTGAAAATGAAGTGTTAAGAGAGAGAAAACGATCGATCGGAACAAACTGAAGTATGGATTTCAGTGCCAAACAATAAGGGAAAAAGCGATGAAATTTTTGTGGAACTTTAGTAAGTGTTGATTATCGATAAGATCCTTAATTAGATTTAGAAAAGCTTGCAGTAATAATAATATTACAGATTTTGGAATTATAGTTTTACAGCTATCGAGACGAAGATTTATGAATGATAATGATGTTTGAACGATTGGGCTAGAGCTAGAGTGTATAGCCAAAAATAAATGGGCTTAGCCAAAATAAAGCCCAATTTAAATAGAAGAAAAATGGAAACGAATAAAATTCGTCAAATAAAATAGGTGGACAAGTTGACTACCTAATTGGTACATCTCGTGCGACAATATCAATGGACACGTTACACTATACAACCGAAATATGTAGATCGATTGCGAGTTTCTACGAATTCAAAAAAAAAGAGAAAAAGAAAAAAAGAATAACACTCATATGGGATTCTTTATTAATGAGATACGAATGCGAGAAATTAAAACAATACCAATGATTTAGTTTAAAAAGTTATCCAAATAGTGTATAAGGTTTTGTGGTGAAATAATTGGCTGTTGCAAAGTTATTTGAACTTATATTTGAAGTGTAGGATAGTTTGCGTGTGTATGTTAAACATTTCATAACTGGTGGAAGAAAAAAGTAAGAACCGATAAAAATGAGGTTTATCAATATTCAGAAGAAGACTTAAGACTCCTCTCAAACCCAACCATTAATATAGCCCACTCAAAACTTCTAAAATCATCATTGATTCAACATAAAGTCTATTGTTCAACGTGGCACATCACAATTCATTGTTAACCAACCAAAACTCCTAGACATAAATATTACTCCTAAGTACAATTCAATCTTAATTTCGTCTCGTACCTTTTGTCCTTTACGTGGAAATTAATTAATCAATACCAAGAGTTGTCCCACAATCATGTATTATATGTAACTAATAACAAATTTATGTTCCACATTTATGGTCTTCACCTAGCAATTAAATAAGTGTATCATCACATGTTCCAACTTTTTTTAGCCATATTCGTTCATAATATTAGAAACGATTAATTATTTACACTTGTGTACGCAATCAACAACAAAATCAACCAACTTGTTACAGATGAATATGTATATAATAATGAACTATTTCAACTGAAGTCGTTTTGCTGAGCATTTATAAATTATAAAACTAATGGTATAATTTTATTAGTAAAGTTGGAGCTTTTTGCCTTAAGAAAATGAATGAAATTAATGATTCTTCGTACACTGAGAATAGAATTGGGTCCTATATATAATACTGAACAAATTTTGAAGAGTTTTAATTTTATTAGAATTGTGATTATTCGATGGATTTTAATTGATATATATATATATATATATATATATATATATATATATATATATAATAGGGATATAATAGGTAATTACACCAAATTTTGTAAACAAGACAATTTTATAATTTTGAGTGAAACATTTAAATAGCCATTTTCAAACATAAAAAATGAATTAAGTCATTTTAGAAAAAAAAAAAAAAAAACTCAAAATAGCCTTTTGAATTAGTTTGTGACTTTTATACCCTTCATGTATATAAGAAGGTTAACTTTAATTTGTATCATACACGAAGACTAACTTCATGTATGAATCTCCGACAGTAAAATTTTCCGATGCCGACAATGGCGCAGTGGTGCGATCGCAGGCAAATTATTTCCGGCAAAAATTTCCGGCGAAAATTTGAATCATACACAAAGCCTAACTTTATGTATACATCATGCATGAAAGCTTATCTTCGTGTATGTATCATACAAGAAAATTAATCTTCATATATGATACAAATTTGAATTTTTTTGCGGCGAAAATTTTCGTGTATGATGCATACATGAATCTTAGACTTCGTGTATAATGCATACATGAAAGTCAGTCTTCATGTATGATGCATACATGAAGTTAGGTTTCGTGTATGATTCGAAATTTCGCCGGAAATTTTCGCTGGAATTTTTCGTGTATGATGCATACATGAATGTTAGTCTTCATGTATGATGCATATATGATGCATACATGAAGTTAAGCTTCGTGTATGATTCAAATTTTCACCAGAATTGTTGGTCGGAAATTTTTCGCCGGAAATTCATACATGAAATTAATCTTAGTGTATGATTCAAATGAAAGTTAGCCTTTTTGTATGCTCATTAAGAATATAATAGACATTTCAAAACTCAAAATGCTATTTTGAAACTAAAAAATGAAGGCGACAGAATTTGTTTTTTTAGAAAAATGGCTATTTTACAATATTCCCTCGTTTTATAATATTAAGTACTCCCTCCGTCCCGTTGAACTTGTTCCATTTGGGATCGGTACGGAGACTAAGAATAAGAGTATTATATGATAAATGGTGTGTTTACTGTAGTGAATAAAGTGATATAAAGTGTTTTTGAAGTGACATAAAGTGATATAAAGTGGTTTTGAAGTGATATAAAGTGAATAAAGTGATTTTTTAATTATTTCCTTAAAATGATACGGAACAAGTTGAACGAGACATCCAAAATAGCAAAATGGAACAAGTTGATGAAGGGTTGTATACGAAAGCAAGACTTTTGTTTATATACAATTGATATTTATTTCACTATAATTCTCCTATCTGAAATGTTTATTATTGCATAATCATTATTTGTCCAATTATCTCAATATCATAGATTATATAGTGTGTTGTAGATCACAGAAGATTATATAATCGGCATTTTATGAGATATAAACTAATATTCACAATCGAGACAACTTGGACGAGTTGTTGGTTTAGGTTGTAGCATAATAGTATTAAATAGTTTATCTTGACTATTTATTTATGCTAGTACGTTAATCGTATTGAAAGGATCACAGTGAGATTAATTCTCTGTTCTGACTTATTGAGAATTAAAGATCTCAGTGACTTAAATAGTCTTAACCTTAATTGAGCTTATCAGTATGAATAAGTGTCTGACTATTGCTTTGATCTATTATAAATAAGAACTTAATAGTGGTTCGAAATTTCGTATTTTGGGCGATAGGAGTTCTTATTTGATATTGATAGAGCTGCAATAAGGATCCGTGTCCTATGCGTAATGGGATGATTATATCCTCTCGAGGAACTTAATAAATTTATCGTATTAAACCCTGCAGGTGGAATTAGTTCCGATACGATGATAAGTTTAAGTGGTAGCACTCGAGATAATTATTTGTTAGTGAATAATTAATTGGTTAATTAATTACTGTCAGAAGTATTTAATTAATTAATAGATATTCGAGAATCTTAAACGCGGAGATTAATTAAGTCTAATACTAGCTCCGACTCAATTAAATAAATAAGAGGGTAAGCCAGTATTAATTCTTTAGTGGAATGAATTAATATTTATATCTGATTTATATTTCTGGGCTGAATAGATTAAATCAGTTATTATCGGGCCAATCTTATTTAAGCTAGTAGATCCCTGAACTGGCCCAATGGCCTGCGTCTCTAGTGGGCTAGGCGCCTGTCTCCTATGGCCCGTGAGGGTTGTCTAGGTTCAATGAATGTGAGCAGTTATTTATCTATAAATACAAGGCTCATAAGACTCATTACTTACTTGCATTCTAAGCAATAAGACCCTAGAGAGAGAGAGACAGTAGGCGCCGCCCCACAGTAAGAGAGAGAGTACGAGGTCGATCCCATCCATCGTCGTATTCTAGCCGGGAACAGTTCAGAAGGTCAACTCTGGAGTCGTTGTGCATCAAATTCGCAGGTATTTCGAACAAACATCCTATGATTGTAATTAAATTCATAGGAGCATGCTAGGTATGGATTTTGTATGTGTTTGTTAGATATCCATAATTGATCCGTGGGTAAAGAACGAATTGATTTTCAATAACCGGTTCCTACAGTTGGTATCAGAGCCCTGGTCTGTATATTATGGCTCTGTCGGATTAACGAACAGTAAATCCATAATTAAATAAAATCTGATTTTATTTATGTATATATATATGCATGTATGTTCGTTGTCTCGTCGTGGATTCGTTTTTTTTTTTTTCTGTTGGTTTGCCGTTTTGACAAGGGTTTTGACCACTCTTGATCTCCCATGCCGTCGATGGCGGCTCTTCTTCTCCGGGGAAAGCAAACCAGCAGCAGCAGCTCCGGCGAGACCGAACCAGCAGCAGCAGCAGCAACGGCAGCAAACCAGCAACAGTAGCAGCAACACCTGGCCTTCGAGGCGGCAGCGGCGGCGAGCGTTGGAACGGCTCCGTGCCGTGCGACTCGTCGCGGCGCTGTCGCGAGCTCGACGGTGACGAGCGGCGATGCACAGCAGCGCGACTGCTCTCCTTCTGCCTTGCTGTTCCGACGGCGGGGTGGATGGAAGTGGGGACAGCGGAGGCGACGTGTTGGTGTGTTCGCCGGATCGCGATTCTGGCGAGGTGGTGGGGGCTGCCGGCGGTTTCGTTCCATGCGAAACCCTAGGTTGAAAAACCTAGGGTTTGAGCGTGTGGGCAGCCTCACGGTGAGGCTCTCTCACGTGGGTCGGGTCGTGATGGAAAAACGAGATGTTATTGAACTCGTTTCCTTCTTGGGCGATGCTTCAAGGCGACGGATTTGGAAAGACTTGAAGACGAAGACTTCTTGTAATAGATAGTCTTAGATTTTATTTTCTTTTATTATTTTTTTTGTAATAATTTAGGCAGGTACAAATTATCCACGCCGAGACGACAATTTTTTTTTTTAAATTGCATGTCGTGGGATTTAATCACCGTTAAGGTGTTATTATTATTTCTAAAGCATGATATAATTTGTAATTATTTGAAATTATTTGCGTTTAGAAATTGCATGCTAGGAATTTATCGTATTATTCTAAGCATGTTATGAATTCAAGCGAGCATGATTTATTATGTGAGTTCTAGAAAAAGCATGTTTAGTAATTCCGTGTTTTACGTGTTTTGCATGCGAAAACCTTTTGAATTAAAAATGACTAAGCATGTTAACTTGATTTAATAATCAAATTAGACCTCCACAATTGGTTTTAGACAAATTAAGTTGGTAGGCTCGTGTAAACGTCCACACGATCGTGGCTTGCATGGGTGCTATTGACTTATAGATTTTGTCGAGTAAAACTTCTAAAAGTTTTTTAGTCTCGTGAATAGTGGGAGTTTTGCGAGTAAACGTCCACACTATCGTGGCTTACACGTATTAATTTTCACAGATTATTCTAGAAGAGATTAGAATAAGATAATTAATGAAATTGTTTAGATAATCAATATGTGGGACAATTTTGGATTAGTTAAATTGTGGTTTGTGCTTAGATATTATCTCGAATACAATTCCCCATCGGAGTCCCTTTTCAAGACGATATGGTCTAGTAAGGTTCATTTATTAATTTTATTTGTCATAAGGTTAACTTGGCATGAGATAAAATTAAAAACTGGGTGTTTGGTTGAGTGATGCGCACGTAAACGTCCACACTATCGTGGCTTGCGTGTAAGTCACTTGAGCTAATGAAGGTTTCATTTAATATTGTTTTATCAAAAGGTTACAATATAAATGTTACGAACGTTTTATGCAATACTTGTGACTTATGTGCGTTTTGAATGTTTAATTTTTTTTTCAGATATGACTGTTACTCCGTTGTTGAATGTGCTTACTGCTAAGCCGCTTACTGGACCAAATTTCTTGGAATGGAAGCGCAATTTGGGATATGTCCTAGATGCCGAAGATTATCACTTCGTACTCACTACCCCTGCGCCTGCAGCTCTCACTGCAGACTCCACCGAGGCTCAGAAAGAGAAGTCTAAGAGGTGGCATAAGACCAATTGTATGGCGAAAGCCTACATGATGACCACTATGACCTCGGGGTTGCAGCAGCAACATCAGTCTTTGGACACGGCTGCTGCAATCATGACAAATCTTGAAGAGTTGTTCGGTGAGAGTGACCGTTCTACCCGATTCGAGATCATGAGGCAAATCATGAGCTCGAAGATGACGGAAGGCGTGTCTGTGCGCGAGCACGTGCTTGGAATGATCAATCATTTCAACGAGTTGGACGTGCTCGGTGGTGGTATCATGGATGAAGCTAAGGTCTACATGATACTCCACACTCTTTCCAAGTCCTATGAGAACTTCCGCCTTAATGCAATAATGAGCAAGAAAGTGTTCACTCTCAATGAACTGCTCAATGAACTTGTTGCGGCGGAAGGGGTTATGGGAAAGAGTCCGCAAGCTCTTGCCTCTTCCTCAAAGGGTTTCCATGTTTCACCAAAAGGTGGAAAGAAATGGAAGGGTGATGAGATCGGGTCTAGCACTGAAGAATTAAATCCGGAGTTGCAGCTTAGAGGTCCAGTGACGAGATTAAGAGCCAAGAAGCTGCAAGGCTATTTCCAGTGCTATGTTCAGAAGAAGTTGGAGAACGATGGAACTGAATCCCGACAGTACAAGTTGGTGAATTTGACGAGCATAGAGGAAGACACCTAGGTCGTGGCCACGCCATGTTTAGGACGTGTACTATTTCATTATTTATCCATTAGTTTAGTTTGTTTTATTTAATTTTAATTAGAGCCCAATTACTACAATTTGTGATTAGTCGTATTGGGCCAATGAATTTATTTAATTTTATTCTAGTTTAGCCTAGTTCGAAAATTATCAAGCCCAAGGACTTGTAATTTTCGAACCTTAGTCTAGTATTTATGTTAATTTCGACATTATTGTTAGCATACGAGTTTAAATCAAAAAGTTTTTTTTCAACTTTGTCTCACGTGTTCTTCAAGTACACAGACCCTAGCTCTTGGTAGGATTCGAATTGGCACCTTTGAATCTAAAATCTATAGTTTGTTCGTGATCTTGTATGGGTCTCGGGTTAACTACGCCGCCGGAGAATTGCTTCCGTGATACGTGTTTCAATCGTTCGTCGATTCGGGGTCCGTATTGAGGTAAATCTCCAAACCTGTTTCGTTTCCTTGTTCTGTGTTTTTCGTCCAGCCATCCACACCTTTTTATCATCATCATACTTCGACCATATTCATCCATTCCTTCGCCAACTTCAGATTCCATCAAATTCATTCCCATCGCTTTTACTAAAAACCCTAAACCGGAGCGTTTTTGAGTTCTACTTGTGCGTTTTGGCTGAATTTTGGATATGTTCTTTCTGTATTCAATTTATAAGTTGTGTTAAAATTTCAGCTCAATCGGAGTTGAGTTGTTGTAGTTTCTGATCGGGTAGTCTTCTAGGGTTTTATTCGATAGTTTTGGGGGTAATTTTCGTATTCTGTTCTTTTCTGGTTCAATTCTCGTTTGAGATCAGTGGATTAGGTGTATAGTCTCTATTGATTCCTTTTGTGTTTTGGGTTGAACCATCCTTTCTGTTGACGTGGGTTCGAGTCCTTGTTTCCGCATATTGATTGGTCGTATCATAAATTTGGTATCAGAGCTACGTCAGCTTGCTGGTCGTGGTTCAATCCAAATTGTGGTGTGATATACTAGGGGCAAAAAGGATCGATCAGATTATATAAAAAAAAAAACAAAAAAAAGATCGAGCCCTAGTTTTGGATCACCGATAGTTTGAAAGTAATCTTGAATTTTCGTGGTTTGTTCTTGTTGATTCATTTTGATTGGTTCTTGGTCGAAATTGTGTGAGTAATTGTGTTGGGTAAACTATTGTCGTTGATTGCTTACCGTGTGTGTGTCGCATTCGTCGTCCTTCGTCGAATAGCGATTGGGGTCATCGAATTGCAGCTTGTTCTCTCTTTTTTTTGGAGTCATTACTTTCGGTTATTGTGTCTAATTGGGGGTATTAGCATTAGTTTGATATAGAGGCGAGATCAGAGTCGTGTGTCAGGTAAATGTTCAATTTACTATTGGTAGATTTACTGACACAGTTCTTTGTGATGTTATTCCTATGGAGGCAGCACATATCTTGTTAGGTCGTCCATGGCAGTTTGATAGAAAAACAATCCATGATGGGTACGCGAACACTTATGCGATACCAAGAGAAGGAAAGACGACCATATTGAAACCATTGTCCCCAAAGGAAGTAGTTGAGGATCAAGTCAGAATGCATGAGAAGTTTAAGGAGGAACGAGAAAGAAAGGCCAAAGCTGAGGCCGCCAGCTCTAAGCATGAAATGGCCGAACGCTCCAAGGCCAAGCCCGCACCTCCAGTGACCAAGAATTCAAAGCGAGCAGCTCCTGTTTTAAGTCCACCGAGCTCCAGTGCCAACAGTGTAGACCCAGTGCACAAAAATCTGTTCATTAGTGCAAAGGGAGTTCAAAAAGCCATCAAAGCTGGTAAGCCTATCGTTCTGGTTACTTTTAAGGCTTATGATACTTCTGACCCTATTATTCCTACTGTTTTGCAGCCTTTGATGGAGGAGTTCAAGGATTTGTTCCCAAAAAAGATTCCCAGTGGTCTGCCGCCAATTCGAGGAATTGAGCATCAGATCGACTTTCAGCCGGGTGCAGTCCTTCCCAACAGGCCAGCTTACCGGACCAGCCCTGATGAGACTAAAAAAATAGACCGATAGGTTAGGGAATTGTAGAAGATAAGCGAATCAGAGAGAGCATGTCGCCATGTGCAGTTCCTGTGATTCTTGTGCCAAAGAAGACAAATAAATGGTGTATGTGTATGGATTGCAGAGCTATCAATAAAATCACGGTAAAGTATCATTTCCCCATTCCTAGGCTTGATGATATGCTAGATGAGTTGTCTGGAGTGTCTGTCTTTTCTAAAATTGATTTGCGTTCTAGATATTTTCAAGTTCGAATGAGTGAAGGTGATGAGTGGAAAACTGCATTTAAGACTAAGCATGGATTATATGAGTGGCTTGTGATGCCCTTTGATTTAACTAATGCGCCTAGTACTTTTATGCGTTTGGTGAATCATGTTTTACGTGATGTGATTGGCAAATTCGTTTTGGTTTACTTTGATGATATCCTCATTTATAGTATTTCTGTTGATGAGCATGTTAGACATCTTAGGCATGTTTTTGAATTGATGCGTGATGCTAAACTGTATGCTAATTTGTCTAAGTGCACCTTTTGCATGAATGAGGTTGTTTTTCTTGGCTTTGTTGTGAGCAGTCGTGGTGTTGAGGTAGATAGGGCTAAGGTGAAAGCTACTGAGGAATGGCCCACGCCTAAGTCATGTTCTGATGTGAGGTCCTTTCATGTTTAGCTGGATTTTATCGTCGTTTTGTGCGTGATTTTTCTAGTATAGCTGCACCATTGACTGAATTGAGTAAAAAGGACCGAAAGTTTGAATGGGGTAAAGCCCAAGAGCATGCGTTTAATTTGTTGAAGTCTAAATTATGTAATGCTCCTGTTTTGGTTTTACCTGACTTTGCTAAGACATTCGAGATCGAGTGTGATGCCTCTGGTATAAGCATTGGTGCTGTTTTGATGCAGGACAGGAAGCCGGTCGCCTACTTCAGTGAGAAACTGAACGGTGCAGCCCTTAGGTATTCCACATACGATAAGGAGTTGTATGCCTTGAAGAGGTCTTTGGAGACCTGGCAGCACTATCTGAGACCAAAGGAGTTCGTGATTCACACTGATCATGAATCCTTGAAGCATTTGAAAGGGCAGCAGAATCTGAATTCACGCCATGCCAGGTGGGTTGAATTCATCGAATCTTTTCCCTATGTGATAAAGTACAAGAAAAGAGAAGAAAATGTAGTTGCTGATGCTTTATCTCGCAGGTATACTTTACTGTCTGTTATGCATGCTCAGTTCTTAGGATTCGAACATATTAAGACTTTCTATGAATCAGATCCGTTCTTTGGTCCTATATTTGCATCTTGTATAGCTAAGTCTAAGGCTATTGATTCGTTCTATGTGTCTGATGGATTCTTGTTTAAAGAGTCAAAGTTATGTGTGCCTGATTGTTCCATGCGTGAGTGGCTAGTTGTAGAGTCACATGCAGGAGGATTGATGGGTCATTTTGGTGTGTCCAAGACATTGAGTCTTTTGCATGAGCATTTTTATTGGCCTCGCATGAAATGTGATATTGAAAGAGTCTGTTCTCGTTGTATTACTTGTAGGAAAGCCAAGTCTACTTCGAGTCCTTTTGGATTATACACGTCTTTGCCGGCGCCATCGTCCCCTTGGGTCGATATATCCATGGATTTCATTCTTGGTTTGCCTAGATCTAAGTCTGGGAAAGATTCTATTTTTGTGGTAGTTGATCGCTTTTCCAAGATGTCTCACTTTATTGCTTGTAGACAAACTGATGATGCTGTTAACATTGCAAATTTATTCTTTCGTGAAGTAGTTCGTCTGCATGGGGTTCCTAGAACCATTGTGTCTGATAGGGATTCCAAGTTTTTGGGACATTTCTGGCGTGTTTTATGGGGGAAGTTGGGTACCAAACTTTTATTTTCTACTGCATGTCATCCACAAACAGATGGACAAACTGAAGTAGTTAATAGGACGTTAGGTACTTTATTGCGTGCACTTGTTAAAAATAATTTGATGTCATGGGAAGAATGTTTGTCATTTGCTGAATTTGCTTATAACAGGGTTGTGCATTCTTCTACACATATGTCCCCATTTGAGGTTGTTTATGGCTTTAATCCGTTGACTCCAACGGATCTTATTCCTTTACCTACTGATCATCTTTCGAGTTTGCAAGGTTCCCGGAGGGCTGAACAAGTTCGAGAGATGCATGAGAAAGTAAAGATGAGGATTGAGCTTCAAGGTGTGAGGAACGCAACAAAGGCGAATACGCACCGTAAGCAAGTGTTGTTCAAACCTGGTGATAAAGTTTGGCTTCACTTCAGCCCGGGACGTTTTCCTAATCTAAGGAAGTCGAAGTTAATGCCTCGTGGAGATGGACCATTCACTGTGGTGGCTCGAGTTAATGACAATGCCTTCCGCATTGAACTTCCAGGTGAGTATAAGTGTTCCAATACATTTAATGTTTCTGACTTATCTCCTTTTCCTGTAGATGATTTTGATGCTGAGGAGGAGCTGAATTCGAGGACGAATTCTTTTCAGCAGGGGGGGAATGATGAGATCGGGTCTAGCACTGAAGAATTAAACCCGGAGTTGCAGCTTAGAGGTCCAGTGACAAGATTAAGAGCCAAGAAGCTGCAAGGCTATTTCCAGTGCTATGTTCAGAAGAAGTTGGAGAACGATGGAACTGAATCCCGACAGTACAAGTTGGTGAATTTGACGAGCATAGAGGAAGACACCTAGGTCGTGGCCACGCCATGTTTAGGACGTGTGCTATTTCATTATTTATCCATTAGTTTAGTTTGTTTTATTTAATTATAATTAGAGCTCAATTACTACAATTTGTGATTAGTCGTATTGGGCCAATGGATTTATTTAATTTTATTCTAGTTTAGCCAAGTTCGAAAATTATCAAGCCCAAGGCCTTGTAATTTTCGAACCTTAGTCTAGTATTTATGTTAATTTCGACATTATTGTTAGCAGACGAGTTTAAATCAAAAAGTTTTTTTTCAACTTTGTCTCACGTGTTCTTCAAGTACACAGACCCTAGCTCTTGGTAGGATTCGAATTGGCACCTTTGAATCTGAAATCTATAGTTCGTTCGTGATCTTGTGTGGGTCTCGGGTTAACTACGCCGCCGGAGAATTGCTTCCGTGATACGTGTTTCAATCGTTCGTCGATTCGGGGTCCGTATTAAGGTAAATCTCCAAACCTGTTTCGTTTCCTTGTTCTGTGTTTTTCGTCCAGCCATCCACGCCTTTTTATCATCATCATACTTCGACCATATTCATCCATTCCTTCGCCAACTTCAGATTCCATCAAATTCATTCCCATCGTTTTTGCTAAAAACCCTAAACCGGATCAAAATTGAGCACCAAGCGTTTTTGAGTTCTACTTGTGCGTTTTGGCTGAATTTTGGATATGTTCTTTCTGTATTCAACTTATAAGTTGTGTTAAAATTTCAGCTCAATCGGAGTTGAGTTGCTGTAGTTTCTGATCGGGTAGTCTTCTAGGGTTTTATTCGATAGTTTTGGGGGTAATTTTCGTATTCTGTTCTTTTCTGGTTCAATTCTCGTTTGAGATCAGTGGATTAGGTGTATAGTCTCTATTGATTCCTTTTATGTTTTGGGTTGAATCATCCTTTCTATTGACGTGGGTTCGAGTCCTTGTTTCCGCATATTGATTGGTCGTATCAAAGGGCCCCGCGAAAGGCAAGAGGGGCGAAGGAAGTAGTGGGAGCAAGAGGCTTGGCCCTACTGGCGGCATTAAAAAGCCAAAGGAGAAGGGTGGAAAATGCTTCAAGTGCAAGAAATCGGGACATTGGAAGGCCAACTGCCCCCTGTTGAAGAAGGCTCAAGGTATGTCTTCTGCTCTTGTTATTGAAATATGTTTAAGTTCAAGTTCTATCCATAAATGGGTAGTAGATACGGGCGCAACTGACCATATTTGTTATTCCCTGCAGGGGTTCCTGCGGACAATGGAAGTGAGTAGAGAAGAGTTGAGCGTCGCCATGGGAACGGAAGCGAGAGCAGACATTGCAGCCATATGCGATGTTCATTTATCTTTTGAGAATTCAGTTTTAGTTTTAAGAGATGTTTTATATGTGCCAGGCTTTCGGCGGAACTTGATTTCTATGGTTAAGTTGTGGAAAGACGGATATTCTATTCTTTTTGAGGGTTTTGCGACTTTTATGAAGGATGATAAGATTATTGGTTATGCACATGTTGTTGATTCTCTTTATACTATTTACTGTTCACATGCTATGAGTTCTTCAAGTAATGCTTTAACTGTTAACCAAAGGAAGAAATCGAATTCTTCTCAAGAGAATCAAACTATTCTTTGGCACCTAAGATTGGGTCACATCGGTCTAAGGAGGATCCAAAGATTGGTTTCCGAGGTTAAATTAAACTCTCGTTACACGAGTTTCGTTTGATATTCTGGTTTAGTTATACGATTCATAAGAAACTTTTTGTGACTAAAACCCTCTAATGGGTCATGTATATTATATATACATCAAAAAGAATATGTTAGTTTTGCCTTTAGCAAGGACTTATACTAAATTAGACTACAACGAGTCTAAGCTAGACTAATTGCCTACGTGTACATGATGCACTAACATATTGCATTACTGTACTACTGGAAGTACTAGAACGGAAACGATTCATAAAATTTCATATCCGTTGGAGTACTACAAAACTATCTAGTTACTGATCCGACTATGTACATAACAAAAGGCTACTATACTACTATGCGTCCCTGACGCCTTGCTCAACAAACTGCGGTCAAGTCACCACTGCCCTTTATGGCCTAATCCTCCTCGGGGTCCTTGTCCGGATCCTCGTCCGAATCCTCATCGGTGTCCTCTTCCGGATCCTCATCCGGGTCCTCATCCTCTGACTCTGAACAGAAAGCAAACTGGAGTGCCTCGTCAACCCTCAAAGTAGTGCTGTCTGTAAGTGTAAGTGGTGGCGGTACAGGCACATCTGAAACTGTCGTCTCGGTATCCGAAACCAGGTAGTCCCAGCAGGTCACTAACGCCAGCTTCTTCGGAGGCAGTAGGTGGTCAGGAAGGGAACTCGTCTCGTACTCCTCCCTGGAACGGGCCCTGGATGGTCCTGCTTCAAACTCAGCCCGAACTCTGGCTAACTCCGTGCAAATCTCATCAAGGGATCTGTATGAGGATGGTAACTGTAACAGGGAGGTAAGCTCTGCGTCCGTGTCTAAGTACTCTAATCCTGTCTCGAATGGTCCCTGAACTCTCGCAGAAGGCTCGAGTAGGATAGGAGCAGGTAACCCTAATCCATCAACTGCATCTGCAACTAACTCCCCTGTGCCCTCACTGGGTATCATCACTGAAGGGATTTCCAACTGTGCAATCATCTCTAGACCTATCTCGTCATGCTCTGACCCTGAATCTGCCGGGAAGTGAGTGTAGGGAGGATGCGCCTGAACAAGATATGCTGCTATGTGTTTGCTCTGAAAGAAACGCCTGTGTATCTCTAAAGCAAATCCCTTGTAATCCCCTGTTGGCTCTGTATCGTCGCCAAACATCCCAAGATAGTACCATGCCGTATCGTGTGCCCAACTACGCCATTCCTCTGGTAGTCGTCTAACCAAGTCAAGTATAGCCTGACCCTCTGTAATAGAACGCCGGACTGGATGATAAACTAACGAAAAGTAACTAATCCTCTGTCCTACGTCGTGTCTCGGGTTTGCCTCATAATCTCTATACCTCTCCAATAACTAATCTGCCCAAGTACGTTGTGGCGGGGACTGACTCTCCGAAGCCGTGTCACTACTGGAAGCCATCCTACAAAGTTTTTAAGAAACACGGATCAGTAACGGTAAGATGATATCTTATCTTACGGAAAATCTTAGATTAAAATGAATATTCCTTATTCAATTGTAATATTACCACACTTAATCTAACAAATTTATCTTAAACATCTAGCAATTTCACAGAAAATTGCTCTCGTACTCACAATATATAGAAATAAAATTTCAAAATTTTATTCCCATTTCTTATCTCATTCTTTTAATTTCTTACTTTAATTCCTTATCATTCTCCTTCATTATTCCTTATTTCTCTCTCAAAGAATTTTTTTTTTCATCGATTCTCATTCATTAAAACAAAGCACGTTTGCTTTGTTCATGTTACTTATGCAAAAGTAACATTCATTTACAAAAGACTTTGTCGTTTACAACTCTTAATACTCATGCGTGTCGTATTCTTCGCTCAAGGACGAAGTATAAAAATATAAATTCCAAAAGAGAAATAGAATATATCCTAAGAATAACTTTTTAGAACATAGGTTCTAGTCGTCGTCGCTAAAATCGAGCGATCGTCGGAAAATTTAATCAAGCTTCGTGCTTGACTCCTAATAATAAAACAACTCTCTTCGCAAAGCTCGAACAAGGCGAACTCTACTGAAAAATGAAACAAAAAGAAACGAAACGACGTCGTTACATGTTACTTATACGTAAGTAACATTCGTCTCTTTAAATCACTTATACCATACTAAAAAGATTTTGCTAGCGGGGCATAAGACCCATATTATTGAGTTTCTTATTATGTGGGTTGATCAAGTCCACATAACAGTCTCTCAATCACATGGAACTTCTGTCTCGTTCTATCGTTCACTTCATACAGAATTTACTTTCCTAAATCAAGTAGCAATTCCCGAATTGCGTACACAACCACTTCTAAAAGAAACTTTCGAAAACTTTCCAATTTAGCTCGGAATACTCAATCTTCTCGAGGAAGATACAAATTTTAAGCTAATCGAATACTTGAACGGCTCCTAATAAGTAAAACAAAGTCATCTCCAAGAGACTTTGTTCATGCCCCTTACAACTAAGGTAACATTCGGCTCTTCCGTTTATTTCAATTTATCCTCCTTGTTTCAACCTTTTCTCGAATAATTTGGAGTCACATTTTTCTCACATGTCTATTTGTTTCTTTCGTTCACTTCGTACATATTTACCTTATTTTATCAATATTTATTTCATTTCCCTCGAAGGAAATTCTTATCTGTTTTAAAACAAAGATCGACTTCGCCGAGTCTTTATTCATGTCACTTTACGCACTTGACATCCATCAATAGAAGTCCTTCTCGTGTTGTGGATCTCCTTTCGAAATCATTTGAATTAACGTTTCTTAAAAACGTCTAAGTTCTCGAGGTATCGGAAAAGACCTTAGATTTCAAGTCTACATTCTTATTGAACCGGAAAAAATCCCTAGATTCCTTCTAGGTTCTCATGCCATGTATTTTTTTGAAATAAAGGAAATTATTGCGCAAATAATTTCACATAAGATAGTACTCGTACTATCACAAAATCACATAGTCAAAACAAAGTATAAATTTAATTACACTTTCATAAAATTCTAATTTTTGGCACACATCTCATTCTCATTCTCTTTTTCATTGAATACTTGTTCATAAAATTTCTTATTAAAAAGAAATCACATTATTAAAATTATTTCCTTTCTTTCCTCGTTGAGTCGACGTAGCGAGAGGTTGAGTTGTTGTCTACACTCTAAATCTTAACATTATAACTTAACTCTTAATTTTACTTGAAAGAAGACTCTGATCTAGAGTATAAACAAATTATTTTATCTTATGACTCGAAAGAAGACTCGATATAGAGTACGAACGAATATTCTATACTACTACTCGAAGGAAGACTCGTATCCAGAGTAGAAACGATGGCTCTGATACCACTCTGTCACAGCCCCAAATCCCAAGGGACGGCAGAAGCCGGGGTGCGACTGGGATTGGATTAAAGAAGCGGGGAAGAAGGGGACTGACTAAACATACATACATAAGAGACATCATACATTCTATGAACAAGTCTTTATTTACAAAAGGAAGAGTAATTCTCGAAGGATTACTCGACAGAAGGTACTAAAAAGGCATCTAAGTTCAAGTTTACAGACATAAACTACAGTATTTTACGTAATGTACATAACATCAAAGTACTAGAGTTTTGCAGCGGAATTTGTGATTTCAAAACTAACTAAAGTCTTCCTACGACAACTTATTTCAAGCCTCGCCGCTTCCATCGCTTCAACCTGCACATTTAGAAAACATATGCAGGGCTAAGTACAAAAGTACTTAGTGGGCACGTTGCCGAAAACATATTCATAAGTATAAATAATCAGGCATTTCATAATCGTAGCACATCGGGGTTTTATTGAAAATGGCCCATGTCTACTAAACATTTTCTGACTCATTTATATAAATTAGCTTGTACAAGCATTTTTCTAGTATGTTACGTTCAAATCTTGACCAATTTCTCATTCACCGTGGTTGGTTCCCCTCAACAGGATACCACATACACCACAGGTTACAAAGTGCACTAACTCTGGAAAGCGCTTAATAGCTAACTCAGAGCCGATCGATAGTTAACTAATAAATCTAGAAAACACGAAGGTTAACTCAGATAGGTACAAGAGAACTCACATAAAATATTTAAACAGTTTATGCCATGATTATCACTTTGAAAACACGATTATCAAAGCGATAAAGAAAAGGTTTTCGAGCATTGCTCGTTTTGTTTCATATATATAAAAGCCCACCTTTATACTTTACAGAACTTATTACTCGTACTTTCGTCTTCTAGTCTTCCGTCCTTTTCTCACTGCCGACTTCCTCCTTCATCGTAAGATAAACATACTTTAAACTCGATCATAAGTGATAATCGAACATGGAAATTCGAATTAGGTTTTAGTCGCTTTGTTTCTTTAGGCATTTGCACGCTACTAGTTTCATTTTAATTAAACGGGGACGAGACTTGAACAAATCTCGTTTAGAACTCGAAAAGTTTCATACTCGACTCCTAGACCAGTAGAGAGGATAGTCGTTAACTCGTTACGACTTAAACGATCGAAAGAAACTAAGTTGCGAAGAAAACAACTTAGGAAAACTAGTTCTGAAATTTTACTGTGCAATGCAGTAGTTCTGGGGACTTCCCAGAAAAGAGGAATTGGAAACAGGGGATGAGCCCTGTACTGTTAGAAAGTTTGGAAAGTCTAGTTTACGCTCCAATTACGGATCTCAAATCCGATAAACGAGCTAAGAGATATTACAGTTTCCGGGAGGGGTCGCAAAACTGCCGCGGCTAACCCTAGTTGCTCGATAGAATCGACGTATAACTTCCTAAGTTCGTTCTAAGTTCTCGTACTCGATTTCTCACAAAATTTCACTCTCAAGGCAGTAAACACGTACTCTCGTACGTGAAGGACTCCTTTTCAAAATGCGCTGATAACCACGACGATCAAACCTCGTCGTTTCAACTACCATTTACTATACCAATAACAAGTTAACATTTCTCGTTTCTAGTTCTCGATTATAACTACAACTCATCCTATAATAACTCGAAAGCTCACGGCGTCAACTACAAAGTCGTGCCTTAGTCCATCATAAACATTATTATCAAGTTAGAATTCTTACTTGACTTCTCTATTATTAATTACGTCCACTTGTTCGTCTCTTACGAGATTTCAAAAGTTATCGGAATTCGTTTAAATTCTACGTCATCAATCATCATCTAATGAGATTCATTATTATATACATCATCACCTCAAATCATTACTTAAACTCAATTTAAATCCAATTCTTTGTCTCTTACGTTCCACAAAGATAATTTTAGAAAATTCCAATTAAATTCATAAAATTATCTATCATTACCTAGAACCTTAATCCATCATCATTTCATCAATAAAAACAACTACACAAAATCCCCCAATCCTTCATGAAAAATCGGTAATGACATAAAATTAAAGGGGGTGATTTTCCTCATCAAATAACTCCATTTATCCAATTCCCATACTATTATAACATCAACTAAACGATTCGAGTCTTATTACATCATTAAATTGAAAATCCCCAACTCAAACCCTAGCCTAAAACTCGGGTCCTCACCTAAATTATAGGGATTTCGATTTCTTTTTATTTTAATCATCAATTGAACATCTCCTAAGATCAATTATCCAACTAATTGAAGAATCCAAACATCCTACTAACAAGCCCTAATTTTCGGTATTAGGAAGAAATTAGGGTTCTTGATTTTCTTTTAATTTTAATCATAGTATTCAAGTCTAATCCATCTAATTATCTTAATTAAAGATCAAAACATCTAATTACAACATCCTAATTTTCGATCAACATGAAAAATTAAAAAAAAATGGAATCCATTTGGATAGAAATGTAGAGGAGATGAATACCTTGAACTTTACTAAAGGAAGTTAGAAGATTTGATGGAGGATTAATGACTTGTGATGATTTCTTGCTCCAAGAACTTGAAGATCCAACAATGGTAGATGGAGAAAATGGAGAGGGAGATATTGTATGTGTGTGTGGCGGTTTTAGGGGGGCTTGGGAGGGTAGAAGATGACTAACAAGTATTAGATATTTCTAATTAGACTTAGGTGTAAAGTATAATAGGTATGAGGTGTTACACTTAATTAATAAACTAATGTGAGTCATAAAGTTAATACCTTATAAAAAGAAAATATCCTAATGTGAGTGAGAGAGAGAAGTCGGCCATGAGGGGAAGAAAAAGAAGAAATACGCGTTTTCCCGGCGCGATACGACGCTACGGAAATCGAAAGACGAAAAACGTAGCTCGGCACAAAATCGTCAAATTCCGATTCGACCAAAAATTCTAACGTATTTAACTTATTCGGAAAGTAATATTTAAAAACTTAATTCCGACAAAAACTCGGGACGTCACAGTCCGAGTTTCGTCTGGAAAATCATAAAAACGAACTTTCTCGGGCGAGTTCGTATCGCGATTTCGTGAATGTAAAAATCAGACAGTTTTCCGTTCTGAGTTCAAGAACTAAAAAGTTTTCGTACGCGATAATCCTAAATACAGTAGTCATTTGACTGACTTCCGTAATTTATTTTCGGAAACGGATTTCACCGTTGGTTTTAGAATTCAGAATCGTAAACTTAGGCGTGCAAAGCCATTTTTATTATTAACTTTAAAATTTTAAGACTGTACGGAATTTCTGGGGTATTACATTCTATGTGTTTGTTAGATATCTATAATTAATCTGTGGGTAAAGAACGAATTGATTTTCAATAACTGGTTCCTACAGTTGAACGGGATAGAGAGAGTACAAATTTTTGTTCCTTTTGATTCTTAGACCGACCGTACGAATGATTGTCGTATATCCCGACCTCACGCTCACAGGAGTTGTTTGATGCAAGTTCATTAACATAGTTTCTTTCTTTTTTCTTTTTGAAAAGGTCATTAACATATTGTTAATCATGCATTAACATATAAGCTAATCTAGAATCTTGAATGTTATGCAATTATTGGCCTATGCTAAATCTCCACCAACCTCACTTAGACTTTGTCGGTGGCATTTTTTAAAAGTTACTGATATATTTAAATACAATAATATTCAAATTAATCAAAATCTTACTTTCTGATTTTAGGATAGCATAAGATATTAGGAGATGAACACAGATGCGGTCCGTCAACAGTCAACCTAAATTATTGTTCTTTGTATCCATATGCCGTTAACAATAAAAAATTATTATTTTAAGCATTTCTTTTAAGTAGTGATCTTCTTTAATTTACTTTCTTGAGTGGAAGAGGTAAGTACAGTTATATAACGACAATATGCTAATATTTACCTTACCTTTTCCAGAAGTAATTGGTCTCCTATCTCAAAAAAAAAAAAAAAAAAAAAAAAAAAGGAAAGTAATTGGTCTCGACAATCAAGCGCATCGCTTGATATAAGACGTTTTTTCCTCTAATTATTTAAGAGTTCTAGTTATATGTATATCTATGGTAAAATTTTAAAAATAAAAATAATTAGTTAATTTAGTGATGAAGGGAGAGAGAACATTATTGATAATGAGCTTTGAATTGTGTCAAGGCTATGCTGGATAGTATTATTTATGTGCACTAGTATTTTCCTTGATTGTCTTATAACCGGATCAATCCACCTACTCGATGACTTAAATAATTTAGAATCTGTTTATTTTTGTTGTCAATTTATAATTGAAAATAAGAGAAAATAAAATATATGAAAGTATTATTATTTTTATTTTTTTTATCACGTGTTTACTAGAATGGAAAAGAAAGTTATCACATGCTCCCCGATCCCCTCCCCATTTTTATGTTTTTTGTTTCATTGAAAAATGTTATCACACATATCC
>CM055959.1:96185732-96190732 GCA_029490685.1 Schizonepeta tenuifolia
ATCCCGAAATTCAAAACTACCTGTTATCCAATAAAAACCTAAAATTCCTAATAATAACCCCAAATCCCCTACACGATTAGTTACAAATGCTTTTTGGCAAGCATTTGCCGCAGAAGGTCGCGTAAACCAAAACCCTATTAATAGATAAGAACACATTCCAACCAATTCCCAAAAAAAATAAATTTGTATCAAATTTGAACTAGTAACTAATCCCAACATGGAAGTACTGAAAAAACTCATATAAGCAAAAAACCTCAAGTATCCTTGATCGTGAGCCATATAATTATCACTATAAATAAGAACCGCGATCCCAACAGTAGTAATTAACATTGACATAATAGAAGTAAGTGGATCGACCAGGCAGCCTAATTCTAAAGAAAAATCATTATCGAGTGTCCAAGACCATACATATTGGTGGATAGAACTGCTATTTATTTGCTGAATAGATAGATTAGTTGAAAAAACCACGACTATACTTAACAATAAAATACTTGGAAAGGCCCATATACGACGAAGATTTTTTGTTGCTGTCGGAAAAAGAAGAAGTCCCACTCCTATTAACATAGGAACTGGAAGTGGAACAAAAGGTAAAATCCACCCATATTGATATGTTTGTTGCATAAAAAAATGAAAATTCTTAATTAATTCTTTCCGATTTATCGGATTTTACTTCTTTTCAAAGGAGTCAATAAAAAAATGAAAATATGCACTAACTTAACCTAACTTAAATATAAAAATATAGAATTTTTTCATTTTTATTTCTTTTTACTTATTCTTTCTAAATTTCTTCTAAATATTTCAAATATTCAAATAAAGAAGTTCCAATTGGTCAAATCATATGAAAGACAAAGATTAATTATGAGTATGCTTTTAATTTGAAAATTAAAGTAAAATTTTGACAAATTACTAAAAATATTCTTTTTTTTTTTTTTTTTGTTTTTAGAAAAATTTTATGCGATTTTACCGTATCGTTCATAGTCTATTCTTTTAGAAAAAAATTCTCTAGAAAAGAGCAGGTTTTTTTGAACAATAGATGTCTTTCACATCCAGCTATACCAATGAGTAATCTCTTAATTTTTATTTAAATGGCAGTTCCAAAAAAACGTACTTCTGCATCAAAAAAGCGTATTCGTAAAAATTTTTGGAAAAGGAAAGGCTATTGGGCGGCGTTAAAAGCATTTTCTTTAGCGAAATCTCTTTCTACCGGGACTTCAAAAAGTTTTTTTGTGGGACAAGCAAATAAAATAAAAAAATAAGTTATTAAGAAATAAAGCGGAAAGCCTTAGAACAATCTAAATCGACCTGACTCAAAAATTGAACCCTTCCTTTTCAAAAAGAAAATTCCCCAATTCCATTTCCTGGTGAATTAATCCATAGGAAATGGAATTCTTCTGTTTACTTTGGCCGAATTAAAACAAAGTGTTTTTTTGTTAAAAAAAAAAACACAAGATACTCTATTTTATTTTTAATATTTTTTCTTTCCAGGACGGGAGTATTCTTTTTCCCATCAACCTATTTGTACTATAAAATTTTCTTTTTTGTACAACTTTCTTACTTTTTTCTATAAATCCTTATATATAGCCAATATATCTCTCGCAATCAATTCACGCAAAAACACTTAATTTTTATTATGGATAAATTATGTGTGAATTTTGAATAATCGAAAATCTTTTTTGTTCATTGATAAAACTTATTTTTTGGTTTCACTTTTTTAAATCAAATAAATAAAAAGGGTAAATTAAAAAATACGTTTTTTGGGGGAAGGGGTCATAGTAAGACTCGCTGGTTTTAGAACAGCTCAAGTCGAGAAGAGTCTAAACTACACAATAAAACAAAAACCCTAAACTAAAAAAATGAACCTTCAAGTACAGATGTGAAAAAATTGTTATTCATTGATTTGAATCTTTTCTAGAAAATATTGCACCTAATTGAATTCTTAAATCTAGACGATTTCCTATTCATAGGTTATTATGGGGTCAAGACAAGCCGCTATGGTGAAATTGGTAGACACGCTGCTCTTAGGAAGCAGTGCTAGAGCATCTCGGTTCGAGTCCGAGTAGCGGCATGGAATGTCATCTCCTAAAAAAATAAATAAAATAGATCCTATAATGAATAATAATGAATTCCGATTTCGATTTTCTAATTAATAATTAAGGGACTTTTTTTATGATATTTTCCACCTTAGAGCATATATTAACTCATATTTCTTTTTCTACTGTTTCAATTCTAATTACAATTCATTTGATAACCCTTTTTGTTGATGAAATCGTAAAACTATATGATTCATCCGAAAAGGGGATGATAATGATCTGTTTATGTATAACAGGATTATTAATTTCTCGTTGGATTTATTCAAAACATTTTCCACTAAGTGATTTATATGAATCGTTAATCTTCCTTTCATGGAGTTTTTCCTTTATTTATATCGTTCCATATTTCAAAAAAAATAAAAATATTCTAAACACAATAATTAGTCCAAGTGCTCTTTTTTCCCAGGGCTTTGCTACCTCAGGTCTTTTAACTGAAATACACGAATCCACAATATTAGTACCCGCCCTTCAGTCCGAATGGTTAATAATGCACGTAAGTATGATGATATTAGGATATGTGGCTCTTTTATGTGGATCATTATTATCAGTATCACTTCTAGTCATTACAGTTAGAAAAAATATTCTCTTTTTTTCTACGAATAATTGTTTATTAAATTTAAACGAGTCATTTTTACTTGGTAAAGCCCAATACATACACCAAGGAAAAGGAAAAAATGTTTTAAAAAAAACTTCTTTTTTTTCTCCAATAAATTATTATAAGTCACAATTGATTCAACAATTGGATTATTGGAGTTATCGGGTTATTAGTCTAGGATTTCTCTTTTTAACGATAGGAATTCTTTCTGGAGCAGTATGGGCTAACGAAGCATGGGGATCCTATTGGAGTTGGGACCCAAAAGAAACTTGGGCCTTTATTACTTGGATCATATTTGCAATTTATTTGCATACTCAAACAAATATAAAATTGAAGGGTACAAATTCAGCAATTGTAGCCTTTGTTGGATTTCTTGTAATTTGGATATGCTATTTTGGAGTAAACCTATTAGGAATGGGATTACATAGTTATGGTTCATTTAGATTAACATAACATCTAATTAAATTCAAAAAAGGTGTTCTTACCACTTAACAATAAAGAATAGAAAAGCATACAACGCATATCAGATAAAATGAACTAGCGAAAGCCCCGCGAATCAAAGTCACGAGGCTCTCGCTAGTTCAAATTCATTTTTTTTTACTTAACACAAGAAAAGAAAAAGTATTCTTTTTATCATTCTACAATGAACCCTTTTGTAAATGAGAAGATAGTTTTTTCGTTTTTTATCAAAAAAAAAAAACTATTTATAAAAAGAATTAGATAGAATAACTTCAACCTTTTCAACTGATAGTGAAAGAAGGAAATCGGGGTACATACCAATACCAAGTACGGGTAAAAAAATAGAGATCGAAATAAATAACTCTCGCGGCCCAGAATCAAAAAAATAAGAGTTTGGGCCATTAAATATCTTGTATCCATAGAACATCTGGCGTAACATAGATAATAAATAAATAGGGGTTAATATCATTCCAATTGCCATTACAAAAGTAATTGGGATTTTTGTCATTAAAAGAAATTTTGGACTAGTAACTAATCCCAAAAATACTATAAATTCGGCAACAAAACCACTCATACCCGGCAATGCGAGGGAGGCCATCGAAAAACTACTGAACATCGTGAACATTTTTGGCATTGGGATAGCTATTCCACCCATTTCGTCAAGATAAAGAAGACGTATTCTATCATAAGTTGTTCCGGCCAAGAAAAAAAGTGCAGCACCGATAAATCCATGAGAGATTATTTGTAAAAGGGTTCCATTGAGCCCCATATCCGTGATAGACCCAATTCCTATAATTATGAAACCCATATGAGAAACAGAGGAATAGGCTATTCTTTTTTTTAAATTCCGTTGACCAAGAGACGTTGAAGCTGCATAAATTATTTGCATTGCACCTACTAGTATCAACCAAGGAGAAAATAGAGAATGAGCATGAGGAAATAATTCCATATTGATCCGAATTAATCCATACGCTCCCATTTTTAATAAGATTCCGGCTAGAAGCATACAAGTACTATAATGCGCTTCTCCATGGGTATCTGGTAACCATGTATGTAGGGGTATGGTTGGTAATTTGACAGCAAAAGCAAGAAAAAACCCAATATAAAATAATATTTCCAAGGCCATAGGATAGGACTTATTAGCCAATATTTCAAAATTTAATGTTGGTGCAGTAGAACTATATAAACTAATGCCCAGAACTCCCATTAAAAGAAAAATAGAACCTCCTGCCGTGTACAAAATAAATTTTGTAGCCGAATACAGACGTTTTTTTCCTCCCCACATGGATACAAGTAGATAAACGGGAATTAATTCTAACTCCCACATGAGAAAAAAAAGTAAAAGATCTCGAGAAGAAAATAAGCCTATTTGTCCACTGTACATTGCTAACATTAGGAAATGAAATAATCGAGAATCTCGAGTAACCGGCCAAGCCGCTAAAGTAGCTAAAGTAGTGATGAATCCCGTTAGTAAAATGGGTCCTATAGAGAGTCCATCTATTCCTAATCTCCAATGAAAATCCAAAAAAAGGATCCATTTATAATCCTCCATTAGTTGGATTAATGGGTCATCTGATTGAAAATGATAGCAGAATACATAAGTCGTTAGAAGAAGCTCTAAGATACACATACATAGAGTATACCATCGGATTACTCTATTTCCCCTATGTGGAAGAAGAAAAATTAAGCAACCTGCAAATATTGGCAAAACTGCAATTATTGTTAAACAAGGAAAACGGTTCGTGGTAAAGACAAGATACGCTTGGGCCAGAAAAACCCGTGCCCAAAATCAAATTAAATTGAGCACGAGTTTTGTCGGTAAAAAAAAGAAAATGGGTTCAAGTAGAGTTTTATGG